>JAFBMS010001414.1:32500-41687 GCA_019788955.1 Albula glossodonta
CAGCTGGCCTTAAGTCTGTACTACATGGCCATCGTGGGCCACACCCTGTCTGTGGTGTCCCTGCTGCTCTCTCTCGCCATCTTCTCCTACTTCAAGTGAGTCACAAACCACACTCCCACCGTTTTATTCTAAGAAATACTCATACAACAGAAGCAGAGAGCAGGAGTTATGGAGCACCCCTTACTTACTCAGTGACTTAATTGACTATCACATCATATCTGGGACATACAGAGCTGAAAACCATCAGGGTGAATCAAATGAGACTTTCAGACTGTATCAGACTGCTGCCCCCTACAGGTAGATGAACATGTGGCAATTCAATACAGTGTCAGCACCATCTCTCTCTCTCTCTCTCTGTCTCTTCCTCTCTCTGGTTTGTTGTTTTTCTAGGAGTCTGAGTTGTCAGAGAATCTCCATTCATAAGAACATGTTCCTGTCTTTGATCCTGAACTCAATCTTCACGGTCACATGGCTCACTCTCTCCCTCTCACCTGGCGCGGTCAACAGCCAGAGTCTGGTGGCCATCAACACGGTGAGAGCACATCCTAACCACTGGGGGGAGCTGAATACAGGTTCTCTCACCTGTGTCTCCAGTGGGGAAGCTGTACATGGCAGTGGTGTGTTTGGTGGTGGTTTAGAGTAATGGACAGGAAGCTGGGCACTGATTCTCACCCAGGGCACCGCTGGAGCGCCCGCCGGGCGCACGTCTGTCATGGATCGGAGTGTCTGCTTACGTCCTGACATGCGGTGACGGTGATAATCTTCTCTTTGTGTGTGTGTGGTGTGTGTGTGTGTGTGGTGTGTGTGTGTGTGTCCAGATCGGCTGCAAGGTGCTGGCTACTCTCATGATTTACATCCTCGCCTCCATCTACTTCTGGATGCTGTGTGAGGGGATCTACCTGCACACCCTCATCATCGTGGCCGTCTTCGTGGGGGAGCAACACCTGGGCTGGTACTACCTGCTGGGCTGGGGTGAGCGTGCCGGCCGGCTGCTGTAGAGACTGACTCTGACTCATGCACATCTGTAGAGTTTTCTGCTCTCAGTAAGCAACTGAAGCAGCGTAGCTGTGCGAATATTGGAGTGTTCCTGTAACATTCTGGGATATTGTTATGTGATATTCAGTAGTATATTGCAAGAATGTTTCATCTCATTTAGTTGTTATTTTGTGCTTCATCCACATTAAGAAATGCAGCCATATGGACAGCATCGCTGCACCTCTGCAGTGTTTCTGCAGTGTCCTTTACTTAACTGTCTGCAGATGCTGTGTGTTTTTCTGTCTCAGTGTGATGGAGTGAAACAGTGAAACTCTGATTCCTGTCTCCATTGCTGTCACGGCAGGTTTCCCTCTGGTTCCCACGGTCACATATGCAATCGCCCGCTCACTCTACTTTGATGACAAGTAAGGACCCATGCTGTCATTTCCAACACCATGACAACCCACTCTGTCACTGCCCCTGTCACCATGACAACCCTCTATGTCACTGCTCCTGTCACCATGACAACCCACACATCACTGCTCCTGTCACCATGCCAACCCATACCATCACTGCTCCTGTCACCATGACAACCCACACCATCACTGCTCCTGTCACCATGCCAACCCATACCATCACTGCTCCTGTCACCATGACAACCCACACCATCACTGCTCCTGTCACCATGACAACCCACACCATCACTGCTCCTGTCACCATGACAACCCATACCATCACTACTCCTGTCACCATGACAACCCACACCATCACTGCTCCTGTCACCATGACAACCCATACCATCACTGCTCCTGTCACCATGACAACCCACACATCACTGCTCCTGTCTCCATGACAACCCATACATCACTGCTCCTGTCACCATGACAACCCACACCATCACTGCTCCTGTCACCATGACAACCCATACCATCACTGCTCCTGTCACCATGACAACCCAAACCATCACTGCTCCTGTCACCTTTGCAGCCCACACCGTCATTGCTCCTGTCACCATGACAACCCACGGTCACCATAACAACCCACACCATCACTGCTCCTGTCACCTTTGCAGCCCACTCCGTCACTGCTCCTGTCACCTTTGCAGCCCACACCGCCATCGCTCCTGTCACCATAACAACCCACACCATCACTGCTCCTGTCACCTTTGCAGCCCACTCCATCACTGCTCCTGTCACCTTTGCAGCCAACACCGTCACTGCTCCTGTCACCATAACAACCCACACCATCACTGCTCCTGTCACCTTTGCAGCCCACACCGTCACTGCTCCTGTCACCTTTGCAGCCCACACCGTCACTGCTCCTGTCACCTTTGCAGCCCACTCCGTCACTGCTCCTGTCACCTTTGCAGCCCACACCATCACTGCTCCTGTCACCTTTGCAGCCCACACCGTCATTGCTCCTTTCACCATAACAACCCACACCATCACTGCTCCTGTCACCTTTGCAGCCCACACCGTCACTGCTCCTGTCACCATAACAGCCCACACCATCACTGCTCCTGTCACCTTTGCAGCCCACTCCGTCACTGCTCCTGTCACCTTTGCAGCCCACACCGCCATTGCTCCTTTCACCATAACAACCCACACCATCACTGCTCCTGTCACCTTTGCAGCCCACTCCATCACTGCTCCTGTCACCTTTGCAGCCAACACCGTCACTGCTCCTGTCACCATAACAACCCACACCATCACTGCTCCTGTCACCTTTGCAGCCCACTCCGTCACTGCTCCTGTCACCTTTGCAGCCCACTCCGTCACTGCTCCTGTCACCTTTGCAGCCCACTCCATCACTGCTCCTGTCACCTTTGCAGCCCACACCGCCATCGCTCCTGTCACCATAACAACCCACACCATCACTGCTCCTGTCACCTTTGCAGCCCACTCCATCACTGCTCCTGTCACCTTTGCAGCCCACACCGTCACTGCTCCTGTCACCTTTGCAGCCCACACCGTCACTGCTCCTGTCACCTTTGCAGCCCACACCGTCACTGCTCCTGTCACCTTTGCAGCCCACTCCATCACTGCTCCTGTCACCTTTGCAGCCCACTCCGTCACTGCTCCTGTCACCTTTGCAGCCCACACCGTCACTGCTCCTGTCACCTTTGCAGCCCACACTGTCACTGCTCCTGCCACCTTTGCAGCCCACACCGTCACTGCTCCTGTGGCCATGAGCACAGTCAGGGCCCAGTCCAGACCTGAGTCTCACACACCTTTACAGCGTTTTCTGCAATAAAATAGAATTAAAATAATGCTTTTGAGTTTTTACCTGCGCCTCAGGTGTGTGGGAATAATGAGTTTTTACCTGTGTGCCAGGTGCTGGATGAGCCCAGAGACCCACCTGGTGTTTATTATCCATGGGCCCATCTGCACAGCCCTGCTGGTGAGAGACAACATTGCACCCAGAGCAGTATACAGCAGACAGTGGGTTTTTAAAACAAGGAGTTCATCAGTGTACATTTTTAGTTTTAAAAATGTGTTTGAAAAACATTGTCCAAAAGAATGGTGGAAATTTTGAAGAGAAAATCTTGATTTAAATTCAGACATTGATGCTATTTTTCAGAGTAAGTTACCTGAACCCTTCCTTCCCCACCCCTCCTCCTCTCCTCCCCTCCTGCCCCCCGCCCTGCCCTGGCGCCCCCTGCAGGTCAACGTGTTCTTCTTGCTGAACATCTTGCGGGTGCTGATCACTAAGTTACGCGTGACGCACAGTGCAGAGTCTAACGTGTACATGAAGGCCGTGCGTGGGACGCTGCTGCTAGTGCCTCTGCTCGGCATCCAGTTCATCCTGGTGCCATGGAAACCCCAGGGCCAGCTGGCCATTGCTGTCTATGAGGTCGTCATGAACATCTTCACCCACTTCCAGGTACCCATGGGGTCTGGGGCTGTGCAGGTCGGGACGGGACGCCGCTGTGTTACTCAGGGAAACAGAGGGATCCCTGTGGGCCAGCATGGAGGCAGAGGACCCATTTTATAGTGAAATAGTCCTCGGCCCTCTCCTGATTCATTTACTGAAATTATAGCCAATCTTAATTCACTGCAATATCATCAAAGTTAAAGGTACCAAATAGAAACTGTTTTCATGTGACCGAAACAGTCTGTGCCATAACACCGTTCCATATTCTCTTGTGTCTTGCAGGGTGTGCAGGTTGCCATCATTTTCTGTTTCTGCAACGGGGAGGTAAGCATCTCTCTGTTAGGAATAATAGTTAGGAAAGGTGGATGCCAAAAGTTCAAGCACAGAAATGTAAATTATTGCTGTGGGAGTTACTCCTAAGTAGGCTGACAGTGGCTGCGTTCCAATACTCCAATTCGTCTCCTCCTTTCCTCATTTCCTCCCCTCCTTTCCTCCGTGCCCCGGAAGCTGATTATGTGTCTTCCTTTCCTCCACTGTTCCAAAGCAAAATCTCGCCTCCTCTTTTCCTCCTTTCCTCCTTTCTCGTTTCCTCGAAACGGAGGACACATCGATGTATCCTACCGCGGAAGTCTTTTCACATTTCTGCGTGACATCACTGTGCTCATGACCAGTCAGATTAAATGACCATCCCACAGAATATTTCGCCATCGAAAAGTTCTAAAACACGACAAGGGATTAACACCTAAATATTAGTGCCAGAACAGTAAACAGTAATCGGGAAATTTACATTAATGAGAAAACTTTTGTGTTTTCGAACATAACCACTTTGTTGCGATATATTCGTGTTTTTCAGATACAAATGGTAATTTTACCAATGTAAAATTGAACGAGTTTATGTTGTGGTAAATTTATTTATTCCTTGTAGAAATGCTTATGTTACATCATGAGCAGAATGCAAGAAACTGACATTCATATTTTAATGCAGGAACAGGGCTGGTGGTGTTAGAGAAGCGTGATTGGCTTTGGTATCCTCCGGGTCATTCGAAATTATTACTTCATCAATAGCCGACGTCAACTTTGATGACAGGCGAATCGGATTAGCTGTTCCAACTTTCGATTCATCTCCTCCTTTCCTGCTTTCCTCCTTTCCTCCACTCGTTTCCTCCCCTGCTTTCCTCCACATATTTCTGGCATACTTCCAGGGTAGGAAAAGAGGGGAGGAAAGGAGGGAAGGAAAGGAGGAGATGAGAAAAAGTATTGGAACGCAGCCAGTATCCTTCCCCACTGTGGTGTCACATTCAAATCCTTCCCCACCGTGGTGTCACACTCAGATCCTTCCCCACCATGGTGTCACACTCAGATCCTTCCCCACCATGGTGTCACACTCAAATCCTTCCCCACCATGGTGTCACACTCAAATCCTTCCCCGCCATGGTGTCACACTCAAATCCTTCCCCGCCATGGTGTCACACTCAAATCCTTCCCCACCATGGTGTCACACTCAAATCCTTCCCCACTGTGGTGTCATACTCAAATCCTTCTCCACCGTGGTGTCACACTCAAATCCTTCCCCACCATGGTGTCACACTCAAATCCTTCCCCACTGTGGTTTCACACTCAAATCCTTCCCCAGGTGCAGGCAGCACTGAAGCGACACTGGGCGCAGTATCGGTTCCGGTGTAACGGCCCACTGGTGACCAATGATTCCCACTCCAACTTCCACACCAACTCGGTGACGGAGACGAGCCGGGCCACGGTCAGCCTGGAGCCCCCAGGGCTGACCCAGAAAGCGCTGCCCCTGCTGGGGCCTGGGGAGAAGCAGGCCAACGGCCAGAGCAACGGACAACACTGCCTGAATGGAGAGCCGTATGCGCTGAAGAGCTTAGAGTCTACCGTCATCTGAACCTGCACAAACACTCACATACAGAGACACACACTCACACACAGGCACACACAGAGACAGACACTCATATGCACACTCACACACACAGGCACTCACAGAGATGCACACACACTCATGCACAAGTAAGCACCGGAACACAAACACAAGCAGACACACATGTACGCGTGTGCACACACTGAGAATCTTACACATGCATGCACACACACACACACTGTTTAGTGATGGCATACACACTGGCAGTAAGAGGACATGAGCCTGCTTGTGTAACTGTCTGTAATTGCAATTACATGTACACCCATTGAAAGCTGTCGCCTGGTTGAAGATAAGCAGAACGTGTTTACGGGTGAGAATGCGTGCTCTATGTCCTCTGAAATGCATTCCATGTGCAGTGGGCCACACCGCCGGGCCGTCACACCATCGGGCCATCACACCGCTGACCGTCACACCGTCGGGCAGTCACACCGCCGGGCCATCACACCGCCGGGCCGTCACACGCAGGCTTTCTGATTTCCCGAATGCCAAACAGACAGTATGAAAGAGAAAGCCCCAGATGAAGAAGCACTCTGTACAGCATCTTCTCTGCAGACCTCTCTTAGCCAATGACTGCCGCATATGTAGGAAGGTGTGGTGGTCTAAGCCTGGGACTGGCCAATAGCGGTGGATTTCACCATCTTCAAACAGGAAGGAAGGCACAGAGAAACACCCCACACATCTGAAGGGATCCAGGCTGACTCAGAGTGTGAATATATCAGTGCAGTTCTGAGAAGGGCTGAGAGAGGGGCCACTCTCAGTCACTGTGACCCTGAGACAACCTGTAACACTCACAAGTAGAGTAGGCACTTGCACTGAATTTGCGCTTTTTGTGACACAGTCTGTCTCTCTCTCTCTTTCCCTCACACACAACACACACTCACACAAGTGTATTTTGTTGTGCCTATATAATTGTATGTTGACAATGTGACATTTTTGGGAAATTTGATGAAAAACCCACAAATGCACATATATACCAAAAGCCAAGGATGAAGTCGATAAGAAAGTAGCTTTGTGTAATTTTTCAGTCACACTCCTTGACCTTGTCTTCTGTGCAGTACTCAGCTTCGAGATTGCTTGATATTTTCATAAACATTTAAGGCACATTTTATGCAATACAAGTTTCAGCACTAAGTTACATTTATTTTTAAAAGAAACATAATAAAGTGCTTGCTTCAATGTATGGACAAAGTGAATATCCCTTTGATTAAATGGACTTTTTTTGCGGGGATGAAGCTAACGGAGTAGCACAGCACAAACATTCCTCTTCATATGCTTCACAAATGGAGCACTTGTGTTTTAATTTGACGAGTCTGTATTATTAATGTTGCTTTCCTGTTGCTGTAATAAAGACTGTTTGAGTTCATTTTACTCATTTTATTTCCTGAGGTCATTGAACTGGTTTGGACTGTATCATGTAGTAGTTTGAGGCAAGGTGAGGAATTATAAACTAAACTTGGTTTCCACAGTGATAAGCTTTTTGAAAACTTTTTTTGCAATCCACTGGCTCCATCAAGAACAACTGAGCTGAGCACAGCACAGAAAAATGTTTTCATTGGAATCACTGGAGGTTATATTTTTGGGGAAAAATGTGAATTTTTTTCCCTTTCCTCAGAACCTGGGGTGAGAGTCAGAAGCTAATTCAGTCCTCTCTGCAGGATTCAGCTTTTACAGGAAACCCTTTAAGGTCTGGCAGGGTAGCGGTGCTCAGAAAACCTCTTTGTTTCTGCTCATTATGAAGTAAGAGCCTACCTGCTGTGCACGAGTACATTTCTCACAATGTCTCAGGGTCCAGAGAAGCATCGACAGTGAATGTCAAGTATTCATCAAACTGTCTTCATTTTGAAGGAGTTCACATGTCTGTATGAATATAGCTGCAGGACTGACATGTGGAACACAGAAAGGATTAAATGGCCAAATTGTGAAGCACTGTGGTAAATGAGGCGAGGGTCTGCCTGTGGAATCTGATGCCAATCGAGGGACAGAGCAGTGGCACGTTAGCACGTTAGCATTTCATCCTGCGGCATATCAAATGCTCCCTCCTGCTGCTCCACTTTACCCCCGCGTGTGGAACAGAAACAACGGGGGCGGCCCCTCTCCCCCTGCCCTCTGTTTATCAGGAGGCAGCACATTCAACACAAACATGGCCAACATTAGAATCAGCAGAGACTGAGCAGCTAATGACGGTGTAAGATTAATACTCTGTGCTCTCTCAAGTCTCTGTGCCTGCTCTAATGGGCTGATCTGATCGTTAATGTAGCTGCTCTAATGGGCTGATCTGATCGTTAATGTAGCTGCTCTAATGGGCTGATCTGATCGTTAATGTAGCTGCTCTAATGGGCTGGTCTGATCGTTAATGTAGCTGCTCAATTGGGCTGATCTGATCGTTAATGTAGCTGCTCTAATGGGCTGGTCTGATCGTTAATGTAGCTGCTCTAATGGGCTGATCTGATCGTTAATGTAGCTGCTCTAATGGGCTGATCTGATCGTTACTGTAGCTGCTCTTAATGGGCTGGACTGTTCAGTTATATGACTGAGGGGTCTGGCTGAGTGGGAAAACTAGAGTACAGACCAACAATGGGCAGATAAGTGTGCTGCACTATGTGTGTGCGCCCGTGTATATATGTCTATTTGTGTGAGTGCACGTGTGTGTATATGTATATGTCAGTGTATGTGTAATGCAACTGCAAGGCATACTCAGATATATGAAACATGAGCTCTATACATCTGTTAAAATGTCATTCCTAAACTTTTTACTGACCAAAGCAGTGATATCAAATGATGCTGATACTCAGTGACACAGTGACATAACTCAGTGAAATGGTGCCTTTATCCTGGAGCAGAGAAAACCACTGAGGCATGAAACAGAGGCTTCATCCACAACAGGCCCAGCTTTCTGAGCCTGACCCCAGGGATGGTTTCCTGTGCTCTCCCTGGCCATGGCTCTGGGCTCCAGTCAGAAAGCTGTGCTGTTACAGAGACGCGCTCCCCCAGGACTACAGCGCCGCTAGCCTGACCTGTCCTGCTTTTAAGGGCTCATTTACCCAGCGCTGGGCATTTCACACGCTCTGCTACCTCTGCTCTCAATCTGAGATCAATTAAACAGAGACGGGGTCACTGAGAGATTCCACCACATGCTGAGTGAGCGGTCAGCCAGACAGACGCATATCTGACTGTGGGTCAGTCGGCAGCCTCCCCCAGGTGGCACTCAATACAGGCACACGTGGGGGCACTGATTTAATCCACACTTTCTCACCACACTCCTCTGAGCACTCCTCTGAGCGGTCTCGTGCATAGTCCTCTGAGCGGTCTCGTGCACACTCCTCTGAGCGGTCTCGTGCACGCTCCTCTGGGCAGTCCCGTGCACTCCTCTGTGTTCTGAGCCAACAGTCCTGTGGCTGTGAC
>JAFBMS010001415.1:0-41665 GCA_019788955.1 Albula glossodonta
AATCACCACAGCTACTGCCAGCGCCACTAATCACCACAGCTACTGTCAGCGCTACTAATCACCACAGCTACTGTCAGCACCACAAATCACCACAGCTACTGACAGCACGACAAATCACCACAGCTACTGCCAGTGCCACGAATAACCACAGCTACTGTGAGCGGTACTAATCACCACAGCTACTGTCAGCACTATTAACCACCACAGCTACTGTCAGCGATACTAATCGCCACAGCTACTGTCAGCACAACTAATCACCACAGCTACTGTCAGCACGACAAATCACCACAGCTACTGCCAGTGCCACTAATAACCACAGCTACTGCCAGTGCCACTAATAAACACAGCTACTGTCAGCACAACTAATCACCACAGCTACTGTCAGCACTATTAATCACCACAGCTACTGTCAGCACTATTAATCACCACAGCTACTGCCAGTGCCACTAATCACCACAGCTACTGTCAGCACTATTAATCACCACAGCTACTGTCAGCACTACGAATCACCACAGCTACTGTCAGGACTATTAATCACCACAGCTACTGTCAGCACTATTAATCACCACAGCTACTGTCAGCACTATTAATCACCACAGCTACTGTCAGCACGACAAATCACCAAAGCTACTGTCAGCACGACAAATCACCACAGCTACTGCCAGTGCCACTAATAACCACAGCTACTATGAGCGGTACTAATCACCACAGCTACTGTCAGCACTATTAATCACCACAGCTACTGTCAGCGATACTAATCGCCACAGCTACTGTCAGCACTACTAATCACCACAGCTACTGTCAGCACTACTAATCACCACAGCTACTGTCAGCACGACAAATCACCACAGCTACTGTCAGCACTACGAATCACCACAGCTACTGTCAGCACTATTAATCACCACAGCTACTGTCAGCACTATTAATCACCACAGCTACTGTCAGCACTACTAATCACCACAGCTACTGTCAGCACTATTAATCACCACAGCTACTGTCAGCACTATTAATCACCACAGCTACTGTCAGCACTATTAATCACCACAGCTACTGCCAGTGCCACTAATCACCACAGCTACTGTCAGCACTACGAATCACCACAGCTACTGTCAGCACGACAAATCACCACAGCTACTGTCAGCACGACAAATCACCACAGCTACTGCCAGTGCCACTAATAACCACAGCTACTATGAGCGGTACTAATCACCACAGCTACTGTCAGCACTATTAATCACCACAGCTACTGTCAGCACTATTAATCACCACAGCTACTGTCAGCGATACTAATCGCCACAACTACTGTCAGCACAACTAATCACCACAGCTACTTTCAGCACTATTAATCACCACAGCTACTCTCAGCACGACAAATCACCACAGCTACTTTCAGCACTACGAATCACCACAGCTACTGTCAGCACTATTAATCACCACAGCTACTGTCAGCACTATTAATCACCACAGCTACTGCCAGCACGACAAATCACCACAGCTACTGTCAGCACGACAAATCACCACAGCTACTGCCAGTGCCACTAATAACCACAGCTACTATGAGCGGTACTAATCACCACAGCTACTGTCAGCACTATTAATCACCACAGCTACTGTCAGCACTATTAATCACCACAGCTACTGTCAGCGATACTAATCGCCACAGCTACTGTCAGCACAACTAATCACCACAGCTACTGTCAGCACGACAAATCACCACAGCTACTGTCAGCACTATTAATCACCACAGCTACTGTCAGCACTACGAATCACCACAGCTACTGTCAGCACTACTAATCACCACAGCTGCTGTCAGCGCTACGAATCACCACAGCTACTGCCAGTGCCACTAATAACCACAGCTACTGTCAGCACTACTAATCACCACAGCTACTGTCAGCACTATTAATCACCACAGCTACTGCCAGTGCCACTAATAACCACAGCTACTGTCAGCACGACAAATTACCACAGCTACTGCCAGTGCCACTAATAACCACAGCTACTGCCAGCACTACAAATCACCACAGCTACTGTCAGCACGACAAATCACCACAGCTACTGCCAGTGCCACTAATAACCACAGCTACTATGAGCGGTACTAATCACCACAGCTACTGTCAGAACTATTAATCACCACAGCTACTGTCAGCACTATTAATCACCACAGCTACTGTCAGTGATACTAATCGCCACAGCTACTGTCAGCGCTACGAATCACCACAGCTACTGCCAGTGCCACTAATAACCACAGCTACTGCCTGCACTACTAATCACCACAGCTACTGTCAGCACTATTAATCACCACAGCTACTGCCAGCACTATTAATCACCACAGCTACTGCCAGTGCCACTAATAACCACAGCTACTATGAGCGGTACTAATCACCACAGCTACTGTCAGCACTACTAATCACCACAGCTACTGTCAGCACTACGAATCACCACAGCTACTGCCAGTGCCACTAATAACCACAGCTACTATGAGCGGTACTAATCACCACAGCTACTGTCAGCACGACAAATCACCACAGCTACTGTCAGCACTACTAATCACCACAGCTACTGTCAGCACTACTAATCACCACAGCTACTGTCAGCACTACTAATCACCACAGCTACTGTCAGCACTATTAATCACCACAGCTACTGCCAGTGCCACTAATCACCACAGCTACTATGAGCGGTACTAATCACCACAGCTGCTGTCAGCGCTACGAATCACCACAGCTACTGCCAGTGCCACTAATAACCACAGCTACTATGAGCGGTACTAATCACCACAGCTGCTGTCAGCGCTACGAATCACCACAGCTACTGCCAGTGCCACTAGTAACCACAGCTACTATGAGCGGTACTAATCACCACAGCTACTGTCAGCACGACAAATCACCACAGCTACTGTCAGCACAACTAATCACCACAGCTACTGTCAGCACTATTAATCACCACAGCTACTGTCAGCACTATTAATCACCACAGCTACTGCCAGTGCCACTAATAACCACAGCTACTGTCAGCACAACTAATCACCACAGCTACTGTCAGCACTATTAATCACCACAGCTACTGCCAGTGCCACTAATAACCACAGCTACTGTCAGCACTATTAATCACCACAGCTACTGTCAGCACGACAAATCACCACAGCTACTGTCAGCACGACAAATCACCACAGCTACTGCCAGTGCCACGAATAACCACAGCTACTATGAGCGGTACTAATCACCACAGCTACTGTCAGCACTTTTAATCACCACAGCTACTGTCAGCGATACTAATCGCCACAGCTACTGTCAGCACAACTAATCACCACAGCTACTGTCAGCACTATTAATCACCACAGCTACTGTCAGCACGACTAATCACCACAGCTACTGTCAGCACTATTAATCACCACATCTACTGCCAGCACTACGAATCACCACAGCTACTGCCTGCACGACAAATCACCACAGCTACTGCCAGTGCCACTAATAACCACAGCTACTATGAGCGGTACTAATCACCACAGCTACTGTCAGCACTACTAATCACCACAGCTACTGCCAGTGCTGCTAATCACCACAGCTAATATCTGTCTATCTTGTGTGTATTTGGCATACACTCTTCCCCAGAACTGCTTACAAAAGCGTATCCAAAACATTCAAGCGAAGAAAGGATGCAATGTTGCATGTTAGAATGGTAACGCCTTAAGCTCCACAGATGTCCTTCCCTCTGGTGTGCCTTCATGAACAATATAGAATCAGGTTCCCTTCATCCTGTTTGAACCAAATAGTGCGCTGGTCCATTTAGGCCTCATCCTAAGTTATGATGTGCTTCCAGTCATTACATCATTACATAAAACAACCTGGAATATGTACTGTCCTCCCATAAACAAACCCTATATTTGGGGTACTACTATTCCTACTACTACTGCTACTACAAGTATTACTGTCAAAGTTACTGCTACTACTGCTATCAAAGCCATAACTAGCACTGTTGCTAATACAAGGAGAAACACAGCTGATTCATGAATATACACAGTCGATTACAACGATTCCTGCAACCACCACTATTGTAACTCTGTTACCACAATATGATGGGTGTGCAGGTCACATGGTTGTAGTCATATATTATTATATACTATGTTAATTATCACACATTTAATATGTGAATTCTACAAACTTTAGTGTACTGTCTCTGATTGCAGCTGGTTACTATTGATTTCACATGAAATAGATATTAAATGTCAAACTTGGAGATGATGAATTTGCATTCAACTGTCTGCCTCAGAATGTATTGTCTAATAAATATCACAAAATATCATGTTGACCGTGACCTTTCACGAAGGGAACAACTTTTATTTTCAGTGCCATTTTTTTTTTTTTTTTTTTTAAACTGAGGTCCAAGTCGTCAACTTACAGAAATCCCAGTGCGGCCAAAGTTCTGTTGAAGATTTATTGCCTCCCTCACACTCTTTTGGCTTTTAAAAATAGCCATTTAAAAGTGAAATGTTAAACAGTCATGGCTTTAGCTTTGTAAAGAAACCAAATTAACCTACTGACTGCAGGTCAATTCTCCTTCTCACTGGTAGTAAAGAATATCTGTAATGTAAATTGACACAGAGACACATGCTGAGCCTAGTTCCCATATGCCTACATGTACATGCATTAATTTTAATACATAAACCTGGTAAGCATTCACAATGTTTCTGTAGGCCATTTATTCAATTGGACATCCAAGACTGACCGCGACAGATTCAAGTCATTCCAATTGTTTCATGTTCATGACATCACCTCCTTAGTCAAACTTTGATTGGACACAGGACACGAAGTGATTTAGCGGAATTTTATCTTAAATCTGGTGGTCGTTAAGAACACCAGCACAGAGAAATTCACTAAATGTAAGCAAAATGCTCCACTTCACATCAAGGGGTCTGGTCATATCAAAAATGATTCTCAAATGTATTAAATCGTGTGTGTGTATGTGTGTGTGTGTGTGTGTGTGTGTGTGTTTATGTTACATTTCATTTAAAAAAAGCATATATCTGGAATGTTTGGGGTGGGGAAGAGATAAATAACGCTGATTATCACAATATTATTTTTAATTGTATATTGTGGGGATATTTAAATTGAAATTTAGAACTTTTTAACTTTGCATTTCCCCAGTCATTAACTGTGAAAATAAGCCCAGGTTACCGTGTCTTCTGGGATGACTGAAGCTCTCAGTAAAGGGAACAAACGTACCCACTGTATTTACGTTTGCATTACATTCAATTTCCAACCAGTGTTGTGGAGTTGAGCCAATCTGTGCATCACTTCAGCTTCAACATCCTAATGAAACAAAGACACAATTTCAGAGAAAAAAAATCCATATTTTTATAGGTTATCCAAAAAAATATTTTCAGGATTAATGTGATTAATTTATTCTCATGCTTGCTCATTTTAGGCTGTAAATTGATGGCAGCTACAGTACTATTACCCAATCAACTACAACAGGCTACAATGCTGATTGATCACTGTATTAGTCATACCACTATGAGACAGCTTCTTACCCTCGTACTTCTCACTCTCAGCGTTTGATATCCTCTTACTTGGTTTTTTACCATGCTTTTAGAAAACAACCAAATGAGTTGTTGGGCTGGTTCTCAAGAGATTTGTAAAGCAAACACAGCATTGATGACAACATAAAAGCATAAAAAATTAGACCAATAATGTTGTATGTTGTGTTTCTGTGAGCTTGGGGTCACAAGTTCTGAGGCGCAGCTTCCAGTCTGAATTAAATCTCTTCCTATAGACAGATACTCACATTCCTCGATTCATTTCACCATAATTATGCCTCAGGAGGCTGGTGAATTTACACATCAAACATGCTTTTGTTTTGCAGCTATTAGTATATTTGTTGTTTTTATCGGTAAAGATACACTTAACTAATACAATAGCAGGGGCTCTCAAAGCACAAAAGGGCAGACTAAACACAAGTCAGTTTCCACAAACATAAGCACATAGACATGCACACTCATGCACACACACACTCACACACATGCATGGAAACAGGCACACACGTGAACACACACACACACAGGAACAATACGTCCAAAATGAAAACCCTGGCATTTCTTTTTTAACATAAATACATATTTATATATTTACATTATATTACATATAGCCTGCGTCTTGCAGCACTTCAGTTAATGGCAAGTCCAAACAAGGAGTAAAGAACCAGACATTGTAACTTGTATTACTCATCATATCTTGTACCACAAGGCCATTTTAATCTCAGTATGTCTGTTTCTCAAAACACCATTCTTATACTGTACTGGACCCCTTTGACCTTTTTCTCAGTTAAATTAGTTTTTCTGTTTAATGTTTCTTTGAGTAGTTTTCCTACAAAAGCCAATACCGTGGATGTGAGGGACAGTCCTTTCACTCTCTTACTCTGTTGTTTGTGGTCATTTAAATCAAAGAGTGACCTCATATGACTTCCCACGTTCTGTGATACAGTCAAAAAGAAGTGTTTGCAGCCATTGGTACAGTCACATCTGAAACTTCTGATTCAGTCTATCTGTCCTTAACATTGACATTCATGACTTGTTTAATACCACATTGTCTCGTTTCTCTATTACATTCTTTTGCAATCACATATTGGAAAGTATTGCCAGCATAGCTGATCTCAACTCAATACATAAGAAAAAAGGAAATATTAAATTATTATGTTTTTTCATATAAACATAGCTTATGCTGAATTAATGTAGGTGTTCTGTTAGAACATGACAATGACATCAGTGTAGAATTTCCTTGAACTCTTTTCCACCTAAGTCACTTGTACTGCTAGTAGAACTCAACCAATCTTTTTGTAGCTCACTTAGTTAACCCCTTTAATTCAAAATTTCAGTTCATTTCTCTTCCCCCAACCCCTAGTTTCCTTTTGCTGTGTATTAAAAGGGTCAAAAGACTTTCTCCGTAAGTTTTGCATTTCATGCCATAATGAGTCTCTTTATGAAAGACCATGTCCACTATTTTAATCTGGCATCATTTATAACTGTGTTGGTAGCAGATAAAGTATGTGAGTAGCAGATAATCAGACTGTTGCATAATCAAACAGTCACATGGCTGTGTAATGCTGTGTACATCTGTGTGATGGTTATACAGTATAGCACATGCCAGAGTTTAATGCTTCAAACTGCTAGGTGAATGTGCCTGAAGAGAGTGGTACAGCTGTTAGTTCTTCCTAACATATGTAGTGGTGCTTTTTTCCGCTCTCTCTTTTTATATCCCTGCCTGTCTCTCTGTAACCCTGGCCTTCAGTTCTCAGGTAGGAGGGCTGGTGGCTTTGATCCCTCACAAACACTCTATGGGTCCTGTTACAGGTGCAGTCACGTTTCTGTGGTGGGGGTGTGGTGGGGTGGGGTGGGGATGGGGAGACGGGACAGCACAGAGGAAGGTCTGGAGTCCCCCAAGGCAGCAGGAGGCGCCGTCTGTACTGTCCGTGACACTTCTACCGTGAATCACAGCCCTGAAAATAGTCTGAAGTTTCTCTGTGTGTTTTTGTTCAAGGTCAGCTACCTCTGCATAAAATTCAGAGTTTTTCTGGTTATAGTATGATTTTGGACTGATGTGGAGAGTGTCTTCCAACCCTTCCACAAATGTATGGCTGTGCTTAAAATTCCTAAAAATGCATACTATAATACTATGGGAAGATGGCTACGATGGGTGAAAGAAAATCAATAGATAGGTAGATACTTTGTCTTCTGCATAGAAATTTTAACAAATTGACATACATGAATGTCAATAAATAAAAAAAAAACTGTCAACAGTCAACAGACAAATTCAGGATTGTGCCATGGTTTCGTGTGCTTTATTAAATGTTATTTACACAGTTATTACATATGATTTGTATCTAAATGTTGGGGTGTAGCTTGGCGGCGCTGAGGAGGCTAAGAGGGGAAGCACACTGACAGCATTAGTCCCTGGGCACCTGTGTGGCTGTCAACAGCAGCTTTGATTTCATGTGATGTATGAGTTTTCCAAAGTGTCAGCTGCAGTGCGGCCTGACAGGTGCATGACGTGAGAGAAGATGAAAAGCTACAGCTTGCTTCAAGGAGTTAAGTGATGTTGAGGAGCGGAGACCAGGGCCCGTGCTCAAAAAGCATCTAACACACAGGAGCACTGATCTAGGATCAGTTAGGCCTTTTAACTCACAATGCATTTACAAGGGTAATCTAATCCTAGATCAGTAGTCCTGATCTGAAACTCTTTATGGATATGGGGATACATTTTTAGGAAAACACAGTAGATATACTGTTGTTAGTTTCTACATGCAAGTTATTGAGGCTGTCAAGTGCATGTCTATCACATTAGATTTCATGTGATGAGAGTTCACTCCAGAATCCCCCCCCCCCCTCAGTCACTGAGTCTCTGTTGTACTGTGGTGGTTGGGGTAATAGTGTAGCATAGTGGTTTGGGAAGTGGGCTTGCAACTCAAAGGTCACAGGGTTCATTTCAGGGGCAATGTCACTGTCCCCATGAGCAAAGAACTAAGCCTAAAATGCTTCATTAAAATGTATGCAGTGTTACTGTGAATAAGGAAGTGTGCTGATGTATATGTAATGTAGACGTTCTGCCTCTGACCAATCATTAACACTGCTACTGTATGACATCACAATGAGTAAAAATGCTGAGCTTTTCTTATTGGAGTACAAAATGGAAACAAAATAATGAATCAAATGAGAATACGATGAACACAAACCAAATGGGATATTTACACTGACAGTTCTTACCACAACCCCAAGTGGATCATTGTAGTATGCTTTCACAAACTAGAGTAGCTTATGCCACAGCTATAACAGAAATGTCTGTGTTCAAACATAACAATTTGTTATTCATTTGATTTTTTGACATGACATGTTTTTATTAGATATAATGTTTAATTTTATATTACCCAGTTTCTGTATATATGTAAATTAATTAACTCCTACATGACCAACCAGAATAAAGTATTAATCTAAGATGTTGCTTAAATTGTATGGTGATTAAGATGACAATAAACATAGTTCTGGTTGCCTGGCAGACAAATTTAATTTTTCATTTTTATAATATCTGCTGATGGAATGATTTTTAACTTCACGGTATCTATATCCATGGACACATCCATTAGAGAGAGATAATAGCATGTTTCTAACCTGGAAAAGTTGGTCCAGTTCCTTATGTATTTCAGTTTCATCTATCACCTAATTTTAAAAAAAGAAAAAAACTCAATCAGTTTTATTTCAGCCACTTTTTCCTTGTTTTAGTGACAGCCCTCGGGTTTAATTGAAGTGCAGGGATATGTTACTTTGCTGGGCTTTTCAAGAAACCATCTCTTTTCAATTAGCCTTTGTAATGGGATCATGGTTCCACAAGGTTCACAAAAAAGTCTCTTTTCTGACAGCCACTTCTTTCAAAGTCTCTGAAAACTAGTCTTTATGAGGCAGAAGAAATTGGCTGTGATTCCAGTTAACTTTTGAAATAACCTAATAAGCCTTTTGCTGTGATTCCAGTTTCCAGAACTTTCTACCCGCGCCATTTCATTATCTCCTAAAAACACAGCGGAAGTGACCGTAGTATCACAGTCCTCACCAGGCCTCCATTCCAACTTTTAAAAGGAAACACCCAACAAAACTTAGTGAGTGCTTTGTCCCATCACCTTGACCAGGTAATCACCCAAGAATTATACTATGATTCCTCAAAAAAAGAAAAAAAAAGCCCAGTCTGTTTGTGCTGGCTGCCTTTTTATTGATGTTTTTTTTTCCATAATGACCTGTTTAACGGGGCCATCATCGATAACGGGGGAAAAAAGGGGGGAAACCGTAACAGTACTGAGGAAGAATGTTTACTCCATCGACAGCGCTTGCCCCCCCAATAGCTGACAGCGCTGATAAAGCCTCATTAGGATCTGCTTCTTCTAATTGTTCATTTTCCACTTATCGCCAACGGCTGCCTTTGCCTCATCAGTGGCTTGGTGAAGTGAGCGAGGTGGGGGTGGAGTGGGGGGGTGGGGGTAGGCGGGGGGGCGGGGGTTGACTACTGAGGCTTTGGCTGCTGCCGGAAGATAATTCTGACTTGGAGAATATGAGCGTTTGAGTTCCCAGGGCTTCAATAAAAGAGGTTTATTATCAGTCGTTTATCTGTCGATACCCCCCTCTCCTTCCTCACTCTGTCACCAGCGGGCACCTCTTAGGCACTTTGTTTCCGCGTCGAGCTCCTCATACGCACTGACATCGATGAGCTGGCTGGAGCACAGTTGAGTCCGTGCTGTGAAGCTGCTGCTCACTCAAATAACTGATTTTTTTTCTAATTAGTATTTGTACTGTATTTAAGAATTTAAGAATTTCTATTTGAATGTTTCATTGAAATGTACTTCACTGGAACTGAAAGCTCTGCTGCAACCCGTTGATATTTCATTGCAGTGGCTAAGTGTTTAAGCGGGAGCTTCTTTAAATTTGCAAAGTGCATGGCGGCATGAGCGCTGTCCAGTTCGATCTCAGTAAATGCCTCACTCCCAGCAGACACCCGCAGTAACATCCATCCATCTGTACATGCTTTATCCACTCCAGGGTCCAGTCCACAGGGGGGTGGCTGACACCCAGCATGCATGGGGCGAAAGCCAGGGAGACCCCTGGACAAGTCAGACTATCAGAGGGCCAGACACACAAACAATTACTCGCACCTGCTGGCAATCTGGGAAATGTGGTTTTCCTGACTTCCATGCCATTGGACTGTGGGAGTAAAGAGAAGAACCTGGAAAGAACCCATGGGCACACAAGGAAAACATGCAAACTACACACAGAGAGGGCCTTGCCATTTTAGAAATCAAAACTACGACTGTCTTTCTATGAGGCCAAATAGCTAACTACTGGGATACTATTCCACAGTACACAAAGCACAATTTGTAATGTTAGTAGAACTGGTAAAATAATTTCAGCTCTGATAAACTTCCTGTTGCTATATCATTTCTTATTTCACTAAGGGAGTACAGCTGTTAGCTCACTTGGAGATAAACAGCCACATTCAAGAACTGGCGCTCAGAGTTCTGGAGTTATGGACCAAGAGAGAGAAACTGCCCATCATTGTTTTATACAATGTGCACATCAAAGGGCTAAATGCCAGGAGGAATCACCTGTTTCCATATGGAAATGAGGCAATTATATATTTTTTTTCTTTGAGAGGAGGGAAAATGTTTTGTTTATTGGGATTTTTTACATTGCAGACAGTAATTATCATTTTTCTTGCCACTAGTGGTGATGGATCCATGTAAGTGGCCCCAGAACAGCAGCATTTCACACACATACACACACACACACTTGCTGTGTTTATTGCTGCATGTTGTTTTTAATGTGACCTCAAATGAAAGATGCATTTGTTTATGCAAAACAAATTTCTGAGCACATTAGACAATGGAGAAATCTACTAAACTGTAATCTGAAGCTAACGGAATTAACGTGCATTCCTGAAACTCAAACTGGGAGTTTGCATCTTCCCTTAACTCTGAGGTGGGGCCAGGTTTCTGCCAGGGAAGGTATTTCAAGAACATTCACAATACAACTCCATGTGCACATAGGCTTTGCCAGCTTTAAGCTCCATTAGCGAGTTGTAACTAAATTTCCAGGAGTACTCCCTTTGTAATATTTCAAACAAAAAAGGAAAGCCTAACAGTCAGGTAGACAATGTATCCAAAGTTACAAGACGGGGAAAAAATGCGTTTGTGACCCAAAATACAATGGCTCCGCAGTTGTTGCCAAGGTTACCATGGAGAAGAATTCCAGTGCGTTCAGAAAGAACAAAAAAAAAAAAAAAAAAAGGCCAAGCTTGATTTGCGGCTTTAATTTGTTCTGCAAGTCCATCACCTCGGCATCTAATACAGCTGTTAACGAGATATGGAAATAACAGTGCGACAGACCCTGCGCGAGTACAAGCCTTTAATTTATCTCCACTGACCCCACTGGCCTCGCTTGCTTCATTTCCAGCTTGTCTAAGCATCTCTCACTTAGCACAAAGTATTCACGCTTGATATGAAGACTGACTGCTCAGAACGGGATATGCGGGAGAGAGCCGCTGTGAAACGTTACCTCGGGGGAACTGACGTTTGAGCCGGCACCGCTACGCAGACACACCGCTGTCACTTTTTAATTGTGATGCTTGGCAGTGCCATAAAAAGCAAATGAATTAATAAATAAGGAACGTATAAATAAGAATGAAGAAGCGTATATGCCCTTGCGTTTCCGTGGCGAGCGAGGCCGAGGCTTGGCAGTTTAGCATCCTGTGAGCAGGATGACCGGAGACCCAGTGCTGCTTCTCTAACGGCCTCATTGGCGCCGTGAGCTCCCAGCTCTCAGGGATCCGCAAAGTGGCCGGTAAAGATGGTATCAGCAAGATTTGTAACCCCCCCCCCCATCCTCCTGCCCCCATCCCCACCTTCCCAATCACCCACCCACCCGAGAGTCAAGAGTTCCACCCCAGCGATAAGGACATAATAATGTGAGCTGGGGGAAGTTGTTGAAGGCACAGGACGTAAATATCCAATCTCAGCTCCTCTGGATAGCTCTCTCTCTGACTGTTATTACCTCTGTCTTGGTGCATGTCATAGGCTGCAGGATGTGTGTCGTATTGTATGTGTGTTTTTTTTTTACTGTATGTATTCCATATAACTGAATTAGACATCTAACATTCCAGAAAAGTGCATCTTGCAGGAATGTAAAACAGTTTCAGGCTTTCAGGCATTAAATATGTGAGTTTTGACAGCACACATATTTACACGCAAGGTTTCATGCGTGTAAATGAAACCCTGCTCCTACACTTCTAACCCCTTGGTGTCCGTGACACAGTGAAGCTCAGCAGAGAGCAGGAATTAGCAGAGCAGGGGGTGGGGTGTACCTCAGCCCCTTCAGGACAGGAACAGGTTTTGTTATTTAGCACACGTGCTTTCACAGCAGCCTCAGAGCATTAGAAGGCCCAAGCTTACAGCAACGTTGCCTAGCAACAGTTACACGGTAACGAAGCTCCGCGCTTGTGGCGGGAACCACGGTGTGCACTTTACAGCGCTAACATGGCCAACATCTCTGTTACCATTTACAGCAACAGTGCTGCCTTCCCTGGTCTCTTTATCAAGGTTTGGGGTACTCTGTGCTCTGTGTGTATTTGAGTGTTTCCATTTTGGTTTTTATTTTTTAATAGGCTCCGCAGCTGTAACGCAAAATGACCTAAAATTAATGTTTTGGAATTTAAAATATGGGAATTAAATCAGGCTTAATGACCTACAATTTACACTTTGCGTGCATGCACGTGTGTGTGTGTGTGTGTGTGTGTGTGTGTGTGTGTGTGTGTGTATGTGTGTGTGCGTGTGCATCTGCTTGAAAGAGAGAGAGCAAAACAGTGAAAGAGAAGGAGAGGGATGGAGAAAAGGAGTGATAGGAAAGCACAGAAAGAGATGGTGATAGAGAAACAGAGAGAATAAGAGAGAGAGAGAGAGACAGAGAGATTTGTTTTAGGGAATGCCCATCAGGGATAGTGGATGTTGCAGGGAATCATTATTCTGTCCAAACAAGCCTTGGGGAGTGTAGAGTAAGCAGGTGTGGTATTTACATCTGGGGGGGGGAGGGTGTCCATGGAAAGGCCGTGCCCAGCGGCCTCGCCCTGGGCTCTGTGTTTACAGAGAGCAGAGCTCTCCTTTAATGAACCACCGAGCCACCCAGCCTCTAATCAAGTGATTCTGAAAGCCTTTCCACTTTTCCACTTTCTTTTGAAGCTGGAACTAACTGCACAAACTTTTTTTAAAAAATATTTTTCCCCCTTACGTGTGTGTGTCTGTGTGTGTGTGTGTGTGTGTGTGTGTGTGTGTGTGTGTGTGTGTATAAACTCCTTTCATACTGGCTGGCATGGGGGTGTGCACCTCTGTGTTAGGATGTACACACTTTATTTTGTATTTTTTTATATAAATGAATAAAACATGGCACAGAGCTGTTCTTCCTCTTTGTTGTGTTGTTTTCTGGGGAGTTTGGGGAGCAGCTATATTTACAGTTGTGTTGTTTTGATTTTACACGAGCATGAGCCATGGGACAGCGGAGGAAGGCGCTCATTTGTATGCAGAATCCCAATGTTTGAATTAATTCAATGGGAACAAAACCCCCTGAATGCACAATCATATCAATATACCAGCACTTATACTCCTCTCCAACGCATCACCTCTTTAAGCTGAGTATTGATAGTTCTTTTCATTTTATTTTATACATGTGTGCATATTTTATACATGTTTCACCGTCATGTGCAGTATGTAGTGAATGAGCACTCTTATTTAGAATGATGTCGTGTTTAAAATAATCATATTTATTTATGATTTATAGTTATGCATGAAATATGGTATACAGGGGGTCCTCTACTTACGAACGAGTTCCGTTCCTACGACTTGTTGTAAGTCATTTTTTGACGTAAGTCGGAATTTATACCTAAACTATACCTAAGTTAACACCTTAAGTCACTCACTCTGTACACACAACACATGAAGGACATATAAAATGCAGTAATTTAATGAAACAGTAATAAAAAAAGAGAGAACAAAAAAAAAGAATCTTATCTTTATTTCTGTGTTCGTATTTACGAATCAAACCGCGTAGGTCGAAACTAGGTTTTTTAAATAATTTATGGAAGTGCGTAGTAACCACGAAACGTCCAAACTCGAGACCATCGTAACCCGAGGACTCCCTGTATATGAAAGTTCATATGTGAGAGTGCTTTGTTGAAATTGCACTTAAAGTTTTGGAGCTATAAGCCTTTCGCCAGCATAAGCTAATCAGTGTAATGTTTATGTCAGTGCTCTATTCTCTTAATCCAGCGCTTTATTTATCACTGTCAGAGACGGTGTGGAGCAGAGCTGTAGAATGATGTGGATGAAAAGCACTCTGGTTCATACCTCCAAACAGCAGCTCTCCCTAGGATGACGCTGCTGGCTGAAACCCAAGGCAATTTCACTTCAAGGCTACCCTCCTGCACTTCACATTGCAGCTTCCCGGCCACGCTCTTATCATTCATGAATGAAGACATAATTGGAAAATTACAGTCAGTATGTAAAAGGGCTTATCATTGACCCAACATTTAATAATATGAGAAAACAGAAATGATGCACAGGGATAACTAGCGTGGCGCCTATAGACCCAGGGCCATGTGTTTGCGGAAGCAGCCATTATTTACGACCTTCTTCTGCTACCTATGCTCCCTTCTCTGACCTGTGTGCCTGTCTGAGATGGAGAAGCTTCATTTCAACCCTCAACCCAATGGTCATTTTTTATGGCTCTGTTTTTTTTTTTTTTTGGCTTATTTCTCTCTCTACTCTCTCAGCTGATGTGAGCTCAGGTGTAAAACGGTTGCTAGGCTACACTCAGGTGTGTACACGAGGTGAGTCTCACCCCCACTCCCCCTCTCTACTGTATTCTGTGATCATGAAACATGCAAGTCATTTTCCAAATTTTGCATCAAAGATTTTGATCAATATTTTTGTCTGTAACTCTGACCTTGACAAATTCATGTAGGTTCGCACTTGAAAAGATTTTTTAAAAATTTTATTAAAATGAAAATTTACAACAACATTGGAGAATGGATATTTCTGGTGGCAGAATGTCTATTGATTATTTGTAATTTTAAAGGAATAAGTAAAAAAAAACACCAATGATTTCATTTCTGAGAGTGTCAGAGTTAAAAGTTAAAGAGAGCTAAATGTTGGCTGCCTTCAGATTCGGGGTCTCTGTTTCACCAGGGTTCATGCTGGGGAGTAGAAGGCCGTCTTACTCTGGGAACGCTGTCAGAAATGTCAGACAGAACAGCATTCATGTAAACCTGTGGCACAGGATCACAGCGGAGGGGGAAGACCACACCAGGCTCCTCACAGAGGGAGGGCGACATTCATTGGGGGGATAAGCAGAGAGAAGAGAGGAGAGGGAGGAGTAACACAGCCAGTGTTATGTATTCCGTCCTAACCTTATTTTTTCCCCATGTATACACTTTTGATTTGGCTGAACAGCAAATCCAATTGGAGAGCATCAGTTTTGCATTCTATTGTACCCGTTTGCTCTGATAGAGTCTTTCATACTTGCTTGCAGTGAGGTTTTGAGAGCTGAGCCTGCAGCTCTGAGGTTGCAGGTTCCATGTGGGACACTGTGGGACACTGCCGCTGTACCCTCGGGCAAGGTTGCTGGCCTGTAATTCTGCAGAAAATGTGCTGCTGTATATGTGGACTTTATGTAAACAAGAGTATGTGAACTGTGTAAGTCACTCTGATAAATTATTCAAAATGAGTATTAATAAATAAAATATTTTTTTGTGTAGCATGCTTGATGTTTAGTTTTAAAACCAGCCGTACAATATCACTGCAGTTACAATACAGTATATTTGATTCTTTTATCATGGGTGAACTGCATAGCTTATGTATTTTGTATTTTATTATTATGCATTTAGTTTTTTTATACATTCAGATTGGTCTCACTGCATCACTTTGCTGTGGTCAGCCGTCAACCTATCAACACCTCGGCCAAGTTCATGACACAACTGCTTATTAAAAGTTTAAAGAGCCTGTTGTTTATGTCAGACCTGACCTTTACAGTCAACACATCCTCAGATTGCTGCATGATGTATCCTTAATGTGAATACCATCAGTTATAAAAAACTATAAACAGCAAAGTGTAGGCAGGTCTCATGCCTTTCACATGGACAGTTTGACATGTCTCCAAACGGACTCTAAGGACAGGAGACCAGGCCAAGTTTTGATATTGTTTCTGTCACTTTAAGGTATATAGCGTTGGGGAAGCTACTTTGAAAGCATAGCTTTGCAAGCTATGAATTACTTCACACAAGTAGAAGTTGAACTACAGCAAAGCTACCCTTGGGAGAAATATATTTTGGTTAATGAAAGCTACTTAGAGAAGGTAGTTCACTTTGTAAAAAAAAATATCAAATTGAAAATGAACATGAGGTACAAAATTATAACAAAATACAATACAAAATAGTCACATGCCAGCAAAACATGCCACTCAATTGAGTTTATTGCAAAAAGTGCCCACTTGTTCACAGGTCAAACATAAACCAAAAAAACAAAATACCCCACTATTCATGGGAGAGTGCAAGGAATGTCAGCTCTGGTTTTATTTACAATGCCCATCAGTCAGACTAACTACACAAAAAATGGCAAAAAGTAATAATAACAACAACAGCAGTAATAGCCTACATTGTGTGTAGCTTTGTGTGTACATTGTGTGTCAGAAAGGTGCATTTGTTTCAGGTGTGAGGAGCTGCGGAAGATCCCTAGATTGGCTAAGTATCCGTCCTTATTGCTAGTTGCGTGGTTGCTTAGGTTTACCGCTTCCCTGTTATCTACTGCTAGTCTTATTGAAGTGTAGTTGTTGCTTTGTTTTTAGTTTCTCTCGTTAACTAATTGTTTGTGTTTCTGCTCGGTGATCGGCCAGCTGTTAATCGTTTCCTAATAGGCTGTGCTTATAGTTTCACTTGGAGCGACGCTATATTAGTTTCGTTCCCTCCCAGTTGTGTGTTTTCCCTTATTTGAATCTCTTCCCCCATCTTACTCTCCCTTTCCTCACCGGTTCAGTATGTGTTGCAACCCTATTCCTGTCTGCTCTCTCACTCGCAGAAGGCGCTTTCATCGTCGGCGCCGGAACCTTACTAATCTCTGCTACCCCTTGCTCTCTCCCTGTGTCAACTTCACTGTCACAGGGGGTCTATGGAACTGCCAGTCTGCCACGAAGAAGGCAGACTTCATCTCATCCTACGCCTCCCTGCTCTCCCTGCATTTCCTCGCCTTAACCGAGACCTGGATCACACCAGACAACACCGCAACTCCTGCAGCCCTCTCTTCCTCCTTCTTCTTCTCTCACACCCCCCGGCCATCTGGCCGCGGTGGTGGTACCGGTTTGCTCGTCACACACTCCTGGAAATTCTCTGTTCTTCCTCTCTCTCACCTTTCCATCTCCACTTTCGAATATCACTCTGTTTTAATCCACTATCCCATTAAGCTCTATATTGCTGTTCTCTACCGTCCTCCAGGGCCCCTTGGCAGCTTTCTCGATGAGCTTGACACGCTGCTTAGCTCCTTCCCTGAAGATGGCACCCCGCTGATTGTTTTGGGAGACTTCAACATCCACCTGGAAGCCTCCCAGTCTGCCGCCTTCCTTCCGTTACTCCACTCCTTCGATCTCTCCCTGCTGCACTCCCCTCCGACCCACAAGTGCGGCAATGTTCTTGACCTCGTCATCCTGAGGAACTGCTCATCCTCGGACCTCACGGTGACCCCTCTACATCAGTCAGACCACCATTTCATTTCCTTCTCCCTTTCTCTTACTTCCCATCCTGCATCCCCTCCACCCTCCCCCTGTGTTACGGTCCGCCGTAACATCCGCTCTGTTTCACCCTCTTCTCTTGCCTCCAAAGTCACTGCTTCCCTTCAACCCCTCGACTCCTTCTCCAATCTTCCCACTGACTCTGCAACTTCCACTCTGCTTTCCTCCCTCTCTTCAGCACTTGACACTCTATGTCCTCTTGTTTCCAAACCAGCACGCACATCTCCTCCCAGTCCGTGGATGTCTGAGGTCCTCCGTGCCAACAGGGCCAGACTACGGGCAGCGGAGAGGAAGTGGAAGAAATCCAGGGCCCCATCTGACCTGTCTACCTACCAGTCTCTCCTAGCAACTTTTTCCTCTTCGGTTACCTCTGCCAAAGCCATTTACTACCAATCCAGAATCCAGAATTCTACCTCTAACCCCCGTCAACTGTTCTCTATTTTTTCTTCTCTCCTCAGCACCCCTCCTCCCCCACCACAGTCCTCCTTCTCTGCGGACGACTTCGCAGTTTTCTTTGATGAGAAGATCGCTGGCATCCGCAGATCCTTCAACACCACCTCCACCCATCCTCGCTCCCTTCTCCCCTCACCCTCTCCTTGTTTCTCTACTTTCTCTCCTCTCTCTGCTGCTGATGTCTCTCAGCTCCTGCTCTCCCACAGTCCTACTACCTGTGCTCTTGACCCTATTCCCTCCTCTCTCCTCCAGGCCATCACACCAGACATCCTTCCATTCGTCACCTCCCTTGTGAACTCCTCCTTGTCTTCTGGATGCTTCCCCTCTTCATTCAAGCGAGCCCATGTCTCCCCGCTGCTGAAGAAGCCCACTCTGGACCCATCCGTCATTCACAACTACCGTCCTGTCTCTCTTCTCCCATTTCTTTCTAAAACCCTTGAACGAGCTGTCTCCAAACAACTATCTTCTTTCTTTTCACAGAACAATCTGCTGGACCCCCATCAGTCCGGCTTCAGACCTGGCCACTCGACAGAGACAGCATTGCTGTCTGTCAGTGAGTCTCTTCATGCTGCGCGGGCAGCCTCTCTCTCTTCCGTCCTGATTCTCCTTGACCTTTCTGCTGCCTTTGACACGGTCGACCATCCCATCCTCCTGTCCTCCCTGGCAGCACTGGGGATCTGCGGCACAGCCCTCAACTGGATTGAGTCCTACCTCTCCGGTCGCTCCTTCCAGGTTGCCTGGGCTGGTGCGGTATCGCCACCTCGCCCCCTGGTCACGGGTGTTCCTCAAGGCTCCGTCCTTGGTCCCCTCCTCTTCTCCCTCTATACTCGTTCTCTTGGCTCTGTAATCTCTGCTCATGGTCTATCTTACCACTGCTATGCTGATGATACTCAACTCTACCTCTCCTTCTCTCCGTCAGACACACAGGTTTCTGCTCGCATCTCGGCTTGCCTGAGGGATGTCCAGAGCTGGATGGATAAACACCATCTTAAGCTCAACCCAGGCAAGACCGAGCTGCTCTTCTTTCCTGCTCCTTCCTCTCCCATCTTGGACTTCTCCATCTCGCTTGGGGACACCCTGGTTTCGTCCTCATCCTGTGCGAAGAACCTCGGAGTGGTGATCGACAACAGGCTGTCACACTCCGAGAACATCGCGGCAGTGAGTCGGGCGTGCAGGTTCTTTCTGTACAACATCCGAAGAATCCGCCCCTTCCTCACCACCTACTCTACTCAGCTTCTGGTCCAAGCAATGGTTCTGTCCCGCTTGGATTACTGCAACTCCCTTCTTGCAGGTCTTCCAGCGTCCGCCATCAGACCCCTGCAGCTCATCCAGAATGCTGCAGCCCGTCTGATCTACAACCTTCCTAGAGACACTCATGTGACCCCCTTGCTGACTGCCCTCCACTGGCTGCCTGTTATCGCTCGCATCCAATTTAAAACTTTGGTGCTAGCATACCAGGCTGTTAAGGGGACAGCTCCAGCTTACCTCCAGACGATCGTCAGACCCTACACCCCTGCCAGACCCCTCCGTTCTGCCACCTCTGGTCGCCTGAGGCAGCCCCCTCTCCGCTCCTGCACTTCCAGGTCACGTCTGCTGTCTGTCCTGGCCCCCCGGTGGTGGAATGATCTTCCCGTGGAGGTCAGAACAGCAGAGACATTGGCCATCTTCAAGCGCAGACTGAAGACTCACCTCTTCAGGCTGCACCTCTCCCCTCCCCTCCCTTGCTCTTTGTAATATGTCTATTCCTATTTGCACTTATCTGTGATTGTTTTTAAAACTATGCTCTTAATTTGTGATTGTTTTTAACTAGGTTGTTTAGCAAGTTTGTAGTCTCTAGGGGAGTCCTGATCTATTCGATCACCTTGGCACTTGGGACTTTACCCCCTCTCTAGGTTTATCTTCGCACTTTTTGTACTGTTCTTATGCACTTTGCCTTGTAAGTCGCTCTGGATAAGAGCGTCTAACAAATGCCCATAATGTAATGTAATGTAATGTAATGTAGCTTTTTCCTTTTTATAGTGAAAATGTGAGTGTTTAATTTACCACTAAAATTTTTTTCTTAGTAGATTAAGGTTTATATTACAATACTAATATATAATATTATACATCCTGCAAAGGTAGTTCATCCATGCCTCTCAATCCTGCAGACCTCCCTCTCTTACCTGTTCTATCACCCTACTATGCAGTGACATGTTCCCCTCCGTTTTTTGGGGAGCGCACCTGTTCTTACTACGCTTATCAGCTGATGAATTCTAATCTTACACCACTTTAATTACTACACTTGGATGTCATGTTTATGACTTTGCAGTGGAGACACGGGGAGTACAGAAAATGTCAGTGTGCTGAAATAATACCTCTTTAAATGACTTGGCATTTGGCCACAGGCAAAACCGCGTCTGCAGCTTGCATATTGTCAAAGGACATTACCTTCAGATTGTGTAATTAGTCAATGATGGGTGGGGAACCCTCCATGACTGTAGAGAAGAATTAAAAACTTTGGCATTTGGAGATTGTGGGATGGTGTGCACTTTGATTGGAGGGGGGAGGGGGTTTTTATCAGATCCAGCAAGATTCACACAAACACAGCATAACTGCTGTTGCTCTCCTGCAGTTTCTTTATAGTTTCAGTGCGGAGAAAACCAGTGTAATGCCTCACAAGTAATCTTATAAAATTATGAGTAATGTGTTTTTGTGTCTCAGATAGGGGTATTATACCAAAGTGCTCTCTCTGCTGGACAGACATACATGTTAAATAATTAACCTGTGAACATTCTGTGTGTAAGATATACTAGCGCTTCAGAATTAAATATTAAAATGTGTATTTGCAAAGAATCTTTCATTTTGTGATTGTGAGCCATTGTTTAATGTCTTTCTAAAAATGTTTCAACCATAACTTAAATATTTCAGGAGAAAGTTGTGACACAAAAGATTCCTTTGATTCTTGTAAAGACATGCTATTTTTTGGACTGCAGATGTGTCACCCATCACAAAAGTTTATTTACGTATAATTTAGCATTAGCTAATTTTGGACTTGCATGGGAAGTGAATTTAATCATGGAGTAACTCAGGTCTGGATTTGGCCCAAAGTTGCTTTGTGGCCAGAGGATTGCAGTCAGCGCATTCACTTCACGAGGCTGTAGGTACTCTTCCGGCCTGAGGAGGGTGCTAGAGAGCAAATGAGACTGATTGCATACTGCTAATTTTCCCGAGTGTGTCTTAGCCAGTTATTTACCTTACATTTAGACATTTAGCAGATGCTCTTAATTAAATAAACTTGCAGTTTAAATATTAACCACTCTCCAGTTATGCAGCTGGGCATTTGCTAAAGTAATATACAGTGTCTTGCTTTACGGTACAATGACAGGACGTTTGGTGGGAATTGAACCTGCAACACCAGCTATCTAACCATTACACTACACTGCCTTGCCAATGTGTGCCTTTAACTATAGCTGGTAGTTGTGAGGCTGGGAGTTAAAAATCACGCACTTGCAGATTGAACATGTGCCTTTTATACCCCCTGCCAGCAGAAGGCCATTTGCTTTTATTTCTAAAGCTGCATTCTTGCTCCAGCACCTGCATGGATCAGTACAAATGTTCATTAGACAGAAAAAAAAAGAATCATACGATCTGAATTAGCAGAGCATGTGGAACATCTTTCAAAAGACCAGTCATCACGCCTTTCCTGCAGCAAAATAGGCACTGCTTGAGTTTGTGGGTACTTCAGTTCGGTTTCCATGGCGCCAAAACCTGACTGGAGGATAAGTCGGCACTTAAGGCCTTAAGCCTGCACCTCTCCTCTCCTTCCTCAGTCCTTCCAGTACAAAATAACTACCATATTAACTAGCACTGATGGTATTACTCAATTTCTCTGTTATCTTCAGATATGTTACTCAGATTACATCACTATGGTTGGTACAGTAGAGGGTCATTAAGTAATGAAACGTACATGTGCCTTGTCTGTGAAGAATGCTTCACATTTCAGTGTTAATGTGCTGCGAATATTGAAATGGCATGGCTGTGGGTCATAGAACAGCCTTTTTTGTTCTCTTTTTGTCCAAATTCACTAACATTTTCATTGCAGTAATGTTTCTGCTTTGATTTAGAGTATTAGTGCCGGCCCTTATGAAGTTCCAAGAGAGAAACATGACAGCATATTCTTCTGTATTCTCACCACTGCAAGGGATTTAAAAGAAGCCAATATTTCTTACTGGCTTTCCTTTAAAAGTACACCTACAAGGAAGGTGGTTACAGAGTACCAAAAGGAAGTAACACCCCCATTCGCTCGTAACATTCGCTCAATAGCCTCATGAACAGGTCATCTGCATCACATCTGTGATATATGTAAAACCATACATCACTGCACATGGGAAATAGTAGGAAGCAGTTAGAAAATGTAATTTGCCAGGTAAAATTCTCAGACACCGAAATGTCAATTTTCAGGCTCTGATCAGTGTGCAACACCACTGCCACATTACAGGATAGGATATATTACCTGAAAAACACCAGAACACGTTAGGCTGGACTTGAAGACCTGTAATTCTTCACCTATGCAAAGTATAACCAGAGTTACAGAAAGACCAGTCAACCAAATGGCTAAAAATCAGATTTAGCTTTCGCTGTTACTGAGCTGCTTACAATTGCTGATGTAAAAAAATGTTTAGTTTGATACACAGAAGAAGAAAATCAAACAGTATGAAACTAAGATAAATATGATAGAGACAGAGAGATGATGTTCAGTGTACATGTGAAAACCATCTCTGGACTGGACTAATGACACTCTATATATATGGATACAGATCATAAACCGAACTAAAAGATCAGTTCATATCCAGCAACCATAATTATGGATATTTTTTCCTACTATGTATATAAGCTGTGGAGTCAGTTATTACATAATATTGAATTTTCTGGAGCCAAGTTTCACACTCAGATAATTAAACAGGATCATTTCCTTCCTTATATAGATCTACACTCAACATGACTATTATTTTAACTGCAGTATCAGTTAATCAGATCTATACTGGAAATGGTATCTCGATAAATATTGTGAGCATTGTGCTGTCACATACTTCCCCATACTGGGGTTAAAAACCTTGGGGGGGGGGGGGGTTTAGAGTACTGGCTACTGTTGGGGAACTCATACTGTATCCTATACACACAGTATGGCTTTGCTCATAATTACCACACTGTTAAAATGAGACCTCTCACTGACTGTTGTCCAACAGTGAAGTAGACCGTGCACTTGTATTGCCAATGGGGCTCATCTGTCTGGCTGTCGAAATCATCCAGCGCCACGCAAAAACAGTGTGGGGACCAGCTTGAAAAAAATACCATCGCTTTCATCCTGAAACCTGCTTGGGTGAAAATGACAGCCACGTCTGTCAGATTAACGAGGGAGATGGCACCACCTTTTAATGGAAGGTACTTACTGACACTCACAGCTTTATCATAGGCTTGTGCATTCAACAGATTCAACAAGAAGCACTCTCAAATAAGTGCAAATAATTGCATTCATTTAAATGAAAATGTTCATTGATAAGAGTAATGAGTGTTAGCATGATAATTCTGATACTCCTGATGTACACACTTGCATGGGCTAAACTATCCAATGACAAAGGCTGGAAATGATACATGTAAAAATGTTCCCATTCCAGACCTAAAATGGCTCCTTGCATTAAATTAATGACAGACATCTTTGGAGCACGTACACCCTGAAAATCTCCAAAAATGTTGACCACTCAGAAATATGAGGACACCCTTGTTAGAAATATCCATTTATCCTTTTCGAATGCAGGGAAAAATATAAGGACAAACCAGACCTGCCAGCAATGCCCGGGCAACTTAAGAATTTATTGTACTTCTTCCTCTAAGAGCTTGTCACAAGCCATATCGAATAGTTAATCAAAATCCAAGTCTTTTAAATAATGAACTGGCATCCCTCAGCTAGTTCAGAGCATGCAGTCAATCTTTTTATCATGATCCTGACCTGAATACAATCCAAGGCAGATCATTATACCTGACTAACACGGCGACATGTGCATTACACCTGTATGCTCATGGCCATTAGCCAAATGAGCCATCAGTCAGGAGAGACAGGTGGAGATTAATAGGTGGGAGAAATGGAGAAAGGACCTGCACTTTGAAAGCATCTCAGAGTAAGAGTGCAGATCTGGGATCAGTTCTCTCTTTCAGGTAAAAAGAGATGTTTCTCTCTTTTTCACCTTGTTCCTAGTTCTCTTGCTTCTGAACTACTGCTCTGAATTTCTAAAATGTCTCAAAGCAGTAGTGATGACCTAAGATGTTGTCTATTATCTCAAAAAAAAGATTTCTCTCACTTTGTCGGTTCCTCTTGTGTCTGAGTTACTGCCCTGTATTTCTAAAATGTCTCAGAGTAGGAGCGCTGATCTAGGATCAGTTATGAATTTTATCTCATGATGGATTAGGTTCTCTTGGCTAGGGCCTGGTTCCCTTGTGTCAGGACTATTTCCCCAGTACTTACATAGCATCTCAGAGTATAAGTGCTGATCTAGGATCAGTTTCATCCCTTGGCACTCTCTCCATCTTCAACAGCCAATTGTTACAGTGCGCATCAAGTTCACGATCTCGGCACCAGTGAATGGAACGGGTCATACTGTCATGCCTGCAGCCGATCTGCAGACCAGGTGCTCCAGCCAGATGGCTCAGCTCTGTGACCTTGGGGCGATGAGCTGTCCCTCCCCCCCCGTGGTTACCCTTCCCCAGCCACAGTGCCCGCATGTGAGGGAATGAACTTTACACTATGGCCAGGACAACAGACTCACTGGCTTCCAACCCAGGCCAAAATCTCACCTCATCAGCCTCCATCTTGGTTCCTCTACCAGCCCCTATCCCTAATTTGGATAAGTACAATATATTGTGGTATATGGTATAATACCACAAAATATACATATACATTTATCATAGCTTGTATTTGGATTATAAAATGACATAGGTAACCATATTAATGTTGCAATGACATTGCACATGCACGTTCATTTCCTTGAAATTTTAGTTAGACAGGTCTTGTGCTTCTTTATATATGTTTTAGTAAGGGTGCCTGCTAAGTGTAATTTAATGTAATGTAGGATATGGAAGAGAGAAAGCTGATCCCAGATCAGTACTTCGACACCGACATGCTGTGTAAATGCAGTACCAGGTGTGTGGCTGTAAAGTAGCATTAGGCTCTTTTCATTTGCCCTCACTCGTTAACATCCTTTCTGCTGTACCAAAATCCAAATGCTACAGCCTCCCAAAGATAGCATCACTTCCTCAAAAGCAATCAAGCTTTTTATTTACCAGATCTAAAGACAGGTTTTCAGCAAATCAGAATCTCAGTATAAAAAAAACAACAGCCTGCATACAAGTAAAACTAACGAAAGCGGATGATTATTTGAATAGCGGTTAAAAGCGAGCAAAGTCTTCTGCACCAGAGACACCTGTGCAATTTGACCATATGAGGACTTGGCTATTGGAAATCAGCTTTCGGGGTCTCCGGAAAGGTTATCATCGCCTCTGAAGGTGCACTCAACTCTGCCTCAATCCTGACATCTTTTCAGCGATGTTTCACATCCTGCGGCTTCAGAATGGCCTCGCACAATGATCCGAGGACAGAAATTGACGTGACGCGTCTGCGAAATTGTGGTCGTTAAACTTGATTTTCTGACTTCCTCCTGAAACCGTAATGTTCCGTGACATGTGTTCTTGAACGCATTGCAGACGTGATGCCGCTGTCCTGCTCTCAAAGTCTCCAGGCAAACGAGAGACCGACACCTTTCTGACCAGCTCTGAGCATCTTGCATCACTACTTTCTGCTAAATTTATGAGTATTTCTCTGAGTACATCAGGTTGAGCTCTGAATCACTTCTCATAGGGGGTTTATTTATTCTAATATGAAACTGACACATTGTTAGTCAAGAAATGTGCAATATAAATGTAGTTATTCATATCATTAATTGCATGTTATTGTTATTGTTATTATTACTATCATTATTGTTAAATGTGAAACGTTTATCTTGCCTGTGGATCGGGTCCAAACACTGAAGCATGCTCTGTGTTGAGACCCCTTTATCACAATTAGACAGCAATGTATGTTGCACAGGGCTCAGATAATCGCAAACCTTCCTCAAATATCACTGCAGCACAACCCTGTGTCACTGCTCACATTCAAAGGCCCTTGTCATTAACTGCTCATTCCTTTCCTTGATTTTTTTTTTTTCATTTCACTTACCTTGGACTTTCAAATGACTTCAGCCTGAGCAGTTTGTGAATAATTCAGTTTGACAAGGTGAGAGGTAAAAATATGAATCATAGGTAATACCTCAAAGTATCTATTTTAATGTGGAGTACAGCTGAAAAAAACGGAAACGTGAACATAATGGTCAGAAAGGAAGTGAATATTATAAAGAAAAACTGTAATGGGACATGGTCCCCTAAACCATAAGAAAAACTTGGAGAGAAATTCCAGTAACCTCTGGAAAGTAAAATTTTGCAGAGCACATTTGGATTGGGTTAGCAGAGGCACATAGAAAGGACTTTACTGTTGATAAATGCTGTAAACAGCAGGTGTAGAGGGAACTTTAACACAAACCTCTGCAGCAACATCAAAAATATACACACCAAAAACCACAAATGTAGTACCAGGTAGTGAACAATATATGCAAGAGATGATTCGGTTTTTGTACCAATGTTTGCTACAAGTTCCATCTGAGTGTTCCATTGCAGCAACTAGCAATGGAAGAAGAGCTATAAAAAAGTTTCAGACTCAGTTGTGCTTGTGAACCGACACAAACGACTCACAGAGTCGTTCAAAACGAACAATTCGTTCACCTACTCCACACCACTAATTCAATGTATTTTTTGACTCCATGAAAATGTGCATCCTTAATTCATAAACCTGAAAAACCTTTATGGATACCAATAAGGTAAAGTACATTCAAACATGGATGGTATTTTCAGGCAGTTTTGCACTTCATATCACCAAATGCACAGGTTCATGTGTGCAGAGTTCAGGAGAGTGACAGAAACCAAGCTGTACTGACTGTGCCTCCAGCTTCAGTTAAAGAAACTGAATGAAAACAAGCTGCCAATATACAGAGCAGCAAGTGCAAACTCAGTGACTAAGAAAGACAGATTTGACTGAAGCATCCTCTCAGTACATGAATAAATCTTTAAAAATAACCATTTCAAGAAGAAACAGCTTTGCATAGTACATTCAACAGCACATTTGAAAAATACATGTTATTGACTATTCCTTCCAAACACACACACACACACACTCTCTCTCTCTCTCCAAAAAAAAATGTTTGACAAGCAAATTAGTATGCAAATAAATTAACTCACAAGCAAACTGAATACCCACATAAAGAGGAACTACAGTTACGTAGCTGGCACCTTTATCCAAAGTAACTGACAGTTGATTAGTCTACCCAGGAGCAATGTGGGGTTAAGAGGCTTGCTCAAGGGCTCATTAGCGGCACTGATCCTATTATGTCTATACTAGGACCACCAATCTTCTGGGAGCTAGAACCTTAGCCACTAAGCTATAGGCTTCCTATCCCCCTCCTTTTCATTAACTTAAACAGCAGCATCAACTACTTAGTACCTCTTTAGTGCACCATACCACCTACTGAACTGTATACTTGTTTATTTTCCTTCACATTTATATCCAGTTTCAGCCCCAGAATAATGTCTGCAATAAACAGGCACTTTAGACTTAGAGTCTATCAAATATGTATTTGACCACAGGCTAATTTAAATTCAGTTATAACCCAAGGTCAAACACATATTTGAACAACTTCTGCTTTAAAGATTCCTGTTTATTGTAACATACACCATTTATTTTTTCTGTGGCTGAGGCTTTAAAAATAAATCAAAACACATTTTGAGCATAATGATATTTTCATGAGTTTCACTTCAGTAGTTAATATTATGTTCAGTTAATAAAATATTGGCTATATCACATCTTTCAAACACATTTTACTGTAGCGCTGCTGGTTAAATACATAAATCACAAAGTCATTGTTAAATTACATCTTGAGAAGCTTTTGTTTCGCTACACATAGGCCTAAAGGATATTGAAAGGAACATGGATTGATCTGTGGGCTGGGTCAGAAAGGGTTAATTTTAGTGATCCCTACAAATAACACTCAACTCTGAGGCTCACCAAGCCAAGTGAAGCTGGGGACTGAGACGGTACATTCAAGGCTTTATCAGACTGCCTTGCACATTGAACATTTATACTTTGCAGTAATTTCAACTTAAAAACTGATGTAACCCTTTGTCCTAACATATGTCCACTCACTTGATCAAGTGAAGTGCTACCAACACTGATCAGCATAATGAGTTATTTGTTACATTGCACTGAAACAATGTTATATATTTTATATTAAGCAATCTCATTTAGGGTACAAAGGCAGTGCCCTACCATGGATACAAACCCACAACCTCTGATTATGCTCCAGAAACATCATGCCCAAACTGATTTTCCTCTGTCTGTATGTGCTTAGGAAAGGAATGGGTTAAATCAGTCTTGCAAGAATTACAAATGGGATAAAATCACATTTCCGTAGTTTGTGATAATGCCACTCTTTCCCCCTGCAGAATGCATATATCTTTGTAAACTGAGTTTTAAGTTCTGGCTTTTAAGGGAAGAGAAACCCACCAGGTGCCAGGTATATACAACATTAAAGAACACCCTGCTGGTCAAAGACAGATAATATAGGTTCGTTTTAAAAACCTGGCAACTCTGTGACAGAGCATTTTATATATAAATAAATGAACACCCTCACAGAGAGAGCAGAGCCCAGAACATCACTTACATACTAAACCCTCCTGTGTCTTCAACAAAAGACCAATTACATATCTGTATTCATTCGGTGAATGGCTACGCTGGAGCGAAAGTAAACACAAACCAGGCTTTGTTCCTCTCACTGCGCATGGAGGCTCTGAAGTGAGAAAGTTTGAAAGGAGGCTGAGGAGCACGCCCACATTAGATTGTAACTTCTGCTGTTTTGTGCCAGCTGAGCGGTGCTTTCAGAACACCGCTTCACAAACATTATCAAGCTCTTTTACTTTTACTCACTTCCTTGCTTTCTCATTCATTTAATCTGTGGCATAGAGTTTCATGAACCATCATGATATTAATACAAACTTACAGAAATCACTCTTTCTACGATAATGCTGACATCCAGTTGAATAAACTATAAATTTACAAAAAATGTACATATTTTAATAACCTATATATTATTTAGAAATGTGTGTGTTCTCATGTGTACATTAATGTTGCCCCAATAATACATTTTGAATATATTAGTGATGGACAGCCATGTAAATTTTGCTAATTAATCCATTATTCATCCTCAATATAAAAATAACATAAATGATTGACAGGCAAAAACAATCCCAGACACATCAGCCTGACATGTGAGTGGACCTCACAGTAACATTAAATTCTCAAGAGAGTATGACACTGAGCAGCTTTCAAATTCTCCACAATATCTTCTAGAGGACCAAGGGCTTGGGAAACATCACCCCCACTCTCCAAGGAGATGAGTAACAAACGTCCACAATATCAATGCGATACCTCGCCCTGGACTCCAGCATTTGTCCTAAACTTTGATCCATGTACCATTAGAAATAAGTATTTTTAGTTTTTTTTTTTTTTTTTTCCCCATCATAAGTAGAAATTGGCATGTTTCTTTCATCAACTCGGCAAGCTATTTGTAAAGACAACAATCATCACTTCAACTGGCTTGTAAGTCAATAAAGTGCTGCAATTACTGTAAACATATGTAATTATACAATATTCTATTTAAAAGAAATAAAATACTGTAGCTTTTCTTAACCATCAATCACAATAATGTTTATTTATGGAACTGCACATTACCCCCCATGTAGGCAAGGAAAAAATACAGTAACACTTTAGTGAACTATAAGGCCTGTATAACCTGGTCATAAGGACATAACACCTGTTATAAACAATCACAAGATCACCTACTACAGCTTACATTATGTGGTACACTATAATGGTTCAAATAATGTATTCAGAGATCATTTTGATTCAATTACTATAAATAGAATCCCATGAATTTGTTAAATCTGGTTATGACCTGTAATATGCTGCTACTATTGGCAATGACCACTGTTATATCATGCTTATAGTTATGTAATATAGGATTTATAAAGCATGTAATTCAAGTTGTGCAACAAAAAAATTAAATGTACTTGATATTCAATGGGAAAGTACTGATTTATTCCTCCTCACCATTTCAACTGTAAAATCACTGGTACAGATGAAACCAGGTAAGTTTGTCTGCATTCCAACCCTGCATTACCTTAACACCTGTATGCACTCCTCAGTATGATGTCATGTGTATAAAACAAAAATAAAAACCATCACTGCAATGAATCGCAGCCTTGAAAATCACAGGTTCATCTTTGCATTTTGTTGCGACGCAGCTCTTTTTGAAGCAAACCGCGGCATCTCGGTGCAGTCTCTCTGACCTAGAGTCTCTATGAGTCTCTCTGTGAGTCTGTTTCGCTGCTGTTTCATCACTCTGCTATGTCCCGGTACCCGGAACACATGAATGAAGTGAGTCACCACAGGGCCTCAAAAGCACTATTTGCATATTTTTAACACTCAAAGGGAGTATGTCCCTAAAAATCTGCCCAGTTTCTACTTAATTTTTTTCCATTTTGTTAAATTTTTATTCTATTTATTTATTTATTTATTTATTTATTTATTTATCCATCCTTAATTTACCAGAAAGACCCCATTCTGATCAAAATAGCTTTTCCACGGGGGACTTGACTTAATTACAAATACAAAGTCAAAATGACATAAAATTAAAACATGTGGGTAACGAAACAGTTCTGTAAACAATTAAAAATTCATGAACAGTGATTTTTTTTTTTTAAATCCTTGATTAATTAAAAAATACTCCTTAATTCTTTAATTCAAAAAACCATCCCACCTCACTCTGTACCTCAACCTTACCCAGTGTGGGCAGGAATTCTTTGAGTTTTAAAAGTACTTTATTAACCAGGATGTGTGATATTTTTTGTGCATGAGAGAGAGAATCAGACACAAGTAGAGGATGAGTGAGAGAAAGGAGGATGAAGAGGAGAGATAAGAGATGTGGGTGAGAGAAGGACAGCATGCTGATCTTTTCATTTTTGTCTGAATTGTGACTTTGCTTAATATTTTCATATTTTTTCTATTTTTCCATTTTTTTACCTCACAAAGTCAGGGTTTGCCCTTCAAAACTCAGAGGGTATAAGGCAAGGGTTTTACTGGAAGGAGCAGCTTATAAATAATCTGATTCAATCAAACTCACTTAGCGTCTTTGTGAGAACATACACAATTCAGTCCAAACAGCCTTTCTGCAACTTCTTTGTTTTTTGTTGGAAATGAACAAGTGTGTTGGAAATGTGGTATTTTCATTCAAAAACAGAATTGCATAACCCCTTGAAAGATCACAGTGCGCCCTGAACTGAAAATCATGGGCCGTTAAAGAGACTGTAGTCTGTTTGATTGGTTATTACCCAATGTCAGTACAAGTGACAAAATGTATTTCTTGGCCATGTTCTGAATGTTTTATGCAGCATATGAAGACTGTTTTCAGTTGTGTGTATGAGGTGCACAATATTCCCAACCTGTCACCAATCTTTAGTGAAAAGGAAAAAAACATTTGATCAGCGGGGTTTTTTTTCCTCTGCAAAGCATTTTGAGAATGATTGAAAATGAAACATTTTGATCATGCGAACAGGCCGTTTAGCCCGTGTAAGCTTGTTGTTTTCATATTCTGAAAAAAAAAAAAACCTGTTTCAAAACCATTTTCAGCCCGGGGTATCGAAACACTTAGCTTCTACCAATTTAACGGTTTAAAATTCTTCCTTTTAAGTGCAGATCTGAGAAACTGTAATTCTAGCATGTACCGTGTTAGCCTCCTCAGCTAACAGGTTTTTTTTTAAAATGTAGCAATCTTTTTCTGTTTTTTTTTTTTTCCTTTTTGAAGTGTTCAGTGGGGACAAAGAGACCACTCATGTCCAGAGAAGCAGAGTTTTAAGCATCCATTTTATTGTTTTTTTTTCCCCACCGTGAAGATGAAGGCAATCAAGTTGACTCGTCAGTGAGCAAGATTTTTTTTTTATATTGAGCTGATGTACTCTTTAAAAGAGCAAAAACCATGTTCCATGCATCTATAACACAGCACCCTACCACCAAAAAAAAAGTATCTAAAATATATACATGTATATACAGACAGTTCCCAAGGTATGATGGTCCAACTTGCGATTTTTCAAAATCTCGGTGCGGTAGCATCACTTTCAGTTCAGTAGTCAATAAACTACATGAGATATTCAACACTTTATTATAAAATAGGCTTTGTGTTAATGATTTTCCCCCACTGTAGGCTCATGTAAGTGCTCTCAGCATGTTTAAGGTATTCTAGGCTGTGATGTTCGGTAGGTTAGGTAGGTTAGGTGTGCATTTTGGACTTATGGTATTTTCCACATACGATGGCTTTATCAGAATGTAACCCTATCATAAGTCGGGCACCATCTGTATATGTATATACTGTATGTACATATATATGTATGTATAATTACCGCAGTTGATGGTGAAGGCAAATTATGATAGGAAAACCACGATGTTGCTGAGAGCGACCTGTCTGATATTCATACGGGTGTCAGTCTCCATGTGCCATTTGCAGCTGAGGGGGATAATTGCAGCGTGACATGGGAGCGCAGCCCAAAGAGCCTGGGCTAAAACGTCGTCCTGATCAGCACAACCTTGCGCTCCGTCCTTGGGAATGAACAAGTGCCAGTTCATGCACAGGTCACCGGCCAGGGGTCCTGTTTGGACCCGTCTGACTCACTCCATCACTGCGCGGCTCACAGCAGTAGACATAACCTCTTCACGTGTTTATTTATTCACATAATAATGAATTTAAAGGAAGAGCTGGACAAGAGAAATAACATCTCTGTGATGACATACTCTGCCAATAATTCAAATTAACTTCAGAAAACTTTTGGAATGGCAGTTACTTCTCTTTGTAACTGTCACATTTTCAAACAGTATTGAAACCTTTAACCACTCTTAATTTTAAGGATGCAAATATATATAATTCAGTATATATACAGTATGTTTGCTCAAGCATGAACAAAGATCATATATGTGAAAAAATTGTATAGGTATGAAAATTGATTATTATTGTCCCTAATGAGACTTGGAGAGACAAGGTAACCATCATAACATGGGCAATAAAAGGAGATTTAATTTAATTAAAGCAAATTTAAGCAAATCCCATCACTCTGCCAGGGAACATGTGCAAAAAATCAAAATACAAAATGAAAATGTTTAATACAAACAAGTAGCTAAAGCCATCTCCACTGCTTTCTCTGTTATTGAAATCGAATCCAATAGGATTCCTCATGTTTTTTTCTCTTTTTTTCATTAAACTGAAGTTATTGACATTGGAGGTTAGAGACCAGCGGGCTGTCCATGGATATTCTACTGCTGAACTCTGCGGGCAAAGCTTCCCCCGGCGTGATGAGATAGGACTGTTTCCTCTGACTTTTGAGTACGGACCAAAAGGAAAAAAAATGTAATTGCTTGTCTTGAAGGGCACCATGGGCAATTTTGTGAAAAAATGAACAATTTGTCTTTCTGTTGCTCTTGGCTATAATGTATTTCATCCCAGGTTGACTTGGGGCTTTAAACCTTTGCAAACCATGAACTTTAATATAGCAAAATAAAATTCCAAGCTGGCTTGCCCTGCAAAACCCCAAACAGCTCAGAAAAAGGTCCTTGCAAACAAGGGCTCCTGTCAAACCATCTCCTGCTCTCCCACTTTACCTCTAATAAATTGTGCTAATTGACACGGCAATCCAATTTGTCAGTCACTTGCACTTTGTGCCTAATGGGAGTAATCACATGTAATGGAAATGTTCTGAGCTATGCTGATTGATCTACACCGGTTTTTTGCAAAATTTCCAAGAGCGCAGTCTTCTTAATGGTCCAATACATGGCCTGAACTCCTATCTGTGATAAAATATGGCTTATTTTCAAATGTGGAATCAAATTAAATGCAATAGAAAGCTGCAGTGGATGCCTCATGTAGTACAAATGCAGTTTTTCATCTTCATTTTATTTTTCTCCTTACTTTTTCTTTCTCACCCCAAACAAATCTTATATACCTATTGCTTTCTCACTGTCTCAGGAGAAGATGACAGTGGATGTATCTGTCCTCAGAGTCACATAACAGCGAGGCTTCATTTCCCCCACTGTGGGTGGGTCACCAATCACATGCTGCCTTTTTAGAGGGAGGAACACAATGTCAGCATATACTTCATTCATTTGCAGGTGGCTGTCCGGCCAGCAGTGGCTGCTAGAGAGCAGTGAGACCGATGAAGTGTAACTGGCTTATCCCCTGTCTTTCCCTGACCAGGTGAGGTCCCGACAGTGAACTCCTCTTGTGACGGCCATTAACAGTGTAGCCAGGACTCAAAATGTAATGCTGTTTCCAACTCAGCACAAGGACCGGTTCTAATCAGTCACTGGTCCCTGTTAGCCATGCTTTCCATTCATTACTCAAGATCCACCTCAACCCTACTCAATGCCTAGACTAGTATATCCCAGCCAACAATTCTGGAAACACTTGTTGAAATAATGGATATATTATATTGAGGCAGATAATATTACTCAAAAATTTCCTCAATTTTTCAATCCTTCAAGTTGTCCAATAGCAATGACATATGACATTCCTCCCCCCGGTATTATTTTAAACACAGAAAACAACTATTGGTCAATATGCCAAAAAAAGGTCAAGTTTCTTTTTTGTTGACTGGCAGCTGTCATGATTCATACATCGTGTCATTCTCAATTTCTGTCATCTGTGAAAATTTTCTGTATTTTTACCTAATAAAAAGGTGAGGCAAGGAAGACTGAAAGCACAGCCCTTCTTTGCACCTGAGTGCGTGTAATTCTGCACCCGAAGCACCTTTAACAGATAACGTTGTCATGATAACTCTTGCTTAAAAGCGCTTTGATCCTCCGCCAAATCCTCAGGTAGCGGTGTTGTTGAGGATATCCACTCATTACCAGTTGCTATAGATTGCATGGATGCCTCTGCCTCCACTAAACTCTGTGCAAATACAACCAGGGGGCATTACCATACTTTATTCACTTATTTTATTTTATTTTTCTGAATGAACTGATAATATTGAAGAGAACAGAGTCTTGATCATTTCTTGCACCAGCAACGTGCCAACGGCCCCCAAGTCTGCTGTTATCAGCCACCTTGAGACAGCGCCACAGACATTTCAATTGTGTGCAAGTAATGTCTCACCGAAGGAAATGAAAGTGCAGAAACAAGTTTTTTTTCTGTTTTGCATTTTATTAAAAACAAGTACACAAAATGAAATCTCCTGTGCGACATGGTCCCACGAGACACATCAAGGATATGAAGCTGTTGATGCAATGCCCCTATAAGCACTTAAAAAGAAGGGTGCGAATTCAATCCAAACAAGGAGCAGCTGCTTCCTTTCAAATGGAAACAAGTAGATTTCAGGTGCTAGTCTCTTCAGGACATCAAGCCTAAAGAAATGCCTGGAAAATGTCATATGATCTCTTTTTTTAAAAAAAATTACATGTTTTTCAAAGGGAAGTTTTAATATATAATAATTAAGCACCTTCAGTGTCAATGCAAGGCAATTTGGAAGAGCAATGGCCCCCTGCTTCCTACAGGAAATCAAAGTAGTAATTGTTGAAATAAAAAAGGACTCCAGCTAAGCTGGAAATGTATTTTTAGGGTTTTGAACTAATAAGCCATAATAAAAGCTCTTGTGCACAAATAAGGATTGAATTTTTTTCATGCTCATTCTGTCTTTTGATGGCAGCTCTTTTTAAAAAACATTTCAGGTCTTTCGCATTAATGCACCTGAATTGCACTGGTGTGGTTTACATAATAAAATTAATGAATGTCTGGCCAGAGATTAATTCATAAGGTTTTTTTTTAAATCACTTCATTATTATTATTTTTTATATATACAAATGTGAAAAGGAAGAGATAAAAAGCACATCTGTATCATTCTTTGATTTCGTTCACAACTATGCCTTTCTGTGGACCTTTGACCTGTATCTACATGCAATACAATGGTGCAACTGATACATTTGCAACAGAGAAGTGGCCACTTTTTATGCACAAATTTAGCACACCATATGCCCCCCTTCGGTCTGTGCAAGTTGCCTCTTAACACTGCCCATGTAAAGACAAAAGAAGTCACAGCTCTAACACGTGTTAATGGACCCTGACGCATCTTTTTAACTTGTAATTTCCTTCTCCCTGGGCAAAAACACCCCAGGCCATTAATATAACATGGGCTGTTTGCATTTTGTTCCGCCGGGCTGCTGTGCTGTATTGCTGCTGGTGAGTTCTTGCACTGTTTCTGAGAGGCCTACAATACTCCTACAGGACCACTGAGACCCACAGATGACAGGGTGCAAGTCCTACCCCTGTCACTGTCAGCTCCGTTACACTGCCAGTAATTAATATTTACTAGGGTCACAGGGCTACTGTAACTACACCAACCCAATGCAGGGAAAGCCTGGTATCGGAACACACAAATTCATATACACTCACACACATAAGCGCATAATTACACTGACACAAAAATATTCACACACACAAATAAGCATACATATGGATATGATTACGTTCAAATACATGATCACACATGTACTAATACTCACACATGCACTCCAGCATACTCACACACACTCACACACACACACACACACACACAAATGCTTAAACTCACACAGGCCCACAAACATTCACACATTAGATCTCTCACTCACTACACTAATTCTCACTCATGCACAAATATGATTTTTTAAAATTTCATTCACACACGCACATACAGACAGAGTAAAGGATATCGTGTGTGCGTGTGTGTGTGCATGTGGATTTTGACAGTGATAGATGGAGGTCTGGCTCTCTAATGTGTTTGCATTCCTCTGCTCTCAGTGTTTTCTGACCATTTCATGATTACATGTCACCAATACTCCGAGTGACTTGAATCGATTTCTCTCCTTTCGGCCCGTATCTACTGGCCCTTAATTTGTCTCACTTTTCCCATGAAATTTATGACAATGTTTCCCAGCCCAGTGTTCAACAAATGAGTATGTCTATGAGCTGTTCTATCAATGAAGAATTATGACCAAGTGCTGCACTGTATGGCTTTGGCAGAGTGTCGGTGTTAGAGCGAGGTCTTCTCTTGACTTATCTGCTCCATAAAACACAGTACACACCGGCAGTACCAGGCTGCAAAAGCTGCAAAGCTCTAAGCCTCAAACATACTGTACAACCACCTGCTGATCCAGTTCAGATGAGCCTCTATGCAGACTGCTACCTCGGCAAGGATACAGACCAGGGCAAAGCCAATCCATATTACACTGGATCGGATGCAGTGGATAGCCTCTTCATATAGATTGGAGATCCACAGCCACTTTATAGGGAATTGGATATAGCCAGTCCTCTTTACATTGCATTCACCAGGGATGGACTTAGGTTAGCCTCTTACAGGACCAATTACTCAGTGTGATATTGAGGATGATGGCTCTTTCACTTTACACAAGACCGGAGATACCCAGTCCTTTTTGAACTCAGTTTGAGATTTCCCATCCACTATATACAGGACAGGTGAAAGTCCATTTACTTTTCATGGGTTTGGAGTCTTTCAGCTGATCACTTAAATGGACCCCGCTGGCCTTGTGCTTACTAATAGAGCTCATCGTCTGTGACTCTGTTCTCCCACTGAATGCCCATGAAAGCATGGGCCATCGTACCATCATTATGGTGCCTGTCTCCAGACTCAAGTGAGCATGCTCGAGTGTCTCCGCTGCCCTTGAACAGGACCGGGTGACTGGAAGGAATACAAAGTTTTGGCGATGCCTGCAAAGTGAGCAGCTCGCATTGATCTGTGCACATTTGCCAGTTTAAAAATAACAGCTGTTAAAAACAACAGTGTCCTTGATGGTCAGTATTTGCACCCCTGCAACCTAATTATATTGTCATGTTATGCATGCTGGCATCCTAGGGTATAGAGAGACACACACACACACACACAGTGTCCCAGGGGCTACTAATTAGACCCTCCTCCACCAACTCCCCGCCCCATCCCGCCCCAATTAGGGGGCTATTTTGGGCTGGCCTGTGGGGCCTTGGAGGTGTTTTCTGTGGCATACACACGGCCATTATGTGTGATGTATTTATGCTAATCCTGCATGAGTAAGGAGCTGAGGAACTGCTGAGTACGGCCATTTTATGCTACTGTGCCAAGCTTGTGAGGGTTCAGAGAAAACTACCCACCCACACACATACTCAGAAGCACATACTCTCTGTCACACACTCAAACATTCGCTCCCTCATGCGCAATCACATGCAAAGCACACACTTATACGCATGCACGCATTCATTTGCATGCACAAACCTGCTCACAATCACACGTCACACACATATCCCCCCTCACTGGCCCTCCAGGGTCAGAATGGTTTGGGGGGGGGGGCGTAGCTCAGGTTTTAAGGGGTAATAAATACGCTCTGTATTTGTGCTGGGCTAAATCGGGGGGGTCATTTTGGAGGACTGGTGGGGGTGGGGCCCTCACACTAAAAGCTCTTCCACTCCACAAACCATGGGGTGAGGTACTTACACTATGTCCATACACTGTGCTAGCCCTCAACTGTGAGCTCCGGCAGAGAGACGCTATTGTCATGCAGGGCCAGCGATGAGCTTCCATTTTGAGCCGTTTCCATAAGACGCTACTCCAATAGCCTGTGTGAGCTAAACCCCCCCCCCAGCCGTCCCCCGGCCTGACAGGAGCTCATAACACCCCCATGAATAATTGACTGTCTTCTCTCCAATCTCTTTACACATCTACACAAGCTGCTGTAGGTATGCTGCCATTTCCCTTTCTTTCTCTCTCTCTCTCTCTCTCTCTCTCTCTCTGTCATTCTGTCTCTCTCTCATCCCCCATTCTCTGTCTCGCTCTCTCTCTTTTACTCTCCTCCCACCTCTCTCTCTCAATCTGAAAGCCTCCTTTCCTTTCCTTCATTTTCTGTTGAGATGCATGTTTTTTTGCCAGTTTTCTTTGGTTCAGATTTTCATAACTAATTTAACCCTTTGAACCCAAATGACACATTTTGCATTAGAAATGACTCCCTTTAATCTCTGTGTAATAATTACTCAGCTCACAACACAGAAATGTATTTTTAATTAAAAGAGACATTTTGTGGCTTTGAAAAAAAGCCAGATTGTGCTGTCACCAAGCCTAAAATGGTTTAAAGTAGAGAGACCAATTTAGCTCGGTTTTCCCCAGTTGTACTTTTATTGTCCGTGTCATGAAATCTAAACTAATTTACCTGAGAACTGCTGCAAAAAGAACAGCTGGTTCACAAAGAGAACGGTTATTCTCAAAGCTCGCATTTATTTTTATTTTTGAAGAACAGTAAGGTTTAAAGGTCAAAGGTCAGAATATTCATTGACAGTCATAACAGATAATGAAGAGAAACAGAATACTGTAAAGCTTTCCCTCCAACCGACCTCTTTAGTTTTGTCTTAGTTATACATTTCAGAGTGGCTTCATTGTTCTTTTACATAACCCAAGGCATACTGGGGAATTTTCATGTCCCTATTGTGTAACTCTGCTCCAGAGAACAGACTATCAGCACTTATCCCTATTCTTGTCCCCTTTCCAGCCATAGTTTTTCATGAATGTTTTGCATGCGCTTCCCCAAATGCACAAAGAGAAGAGCTGCTGATGTTCTCATAGCATAAAAGTTCTCATATATAAAGTATAACCAGAAAGTCCTTGTCTGAGATGCAGATTGCCCGGGGGGCTGAGCCCGTGGTGGCCTCCATTGTGGCTCACATTAGCAAAGGGGGCGTTTTATCAGTCCAACAGCTGAGGGAGGTCTATTTCTGTCAGGGCTGCCTGAGTGCTCTCATAAATTGTAACATCATAGGTATGAAATAATATAATATTGAATGTTGCCATGGGTGCGTATTCATTTGGAATGGGCCTTCAGCTTCCAACGCTCTTTATCCCATTGGCCAAATGTCATCCGCCATGTCAAAGCTGGGTCTTCTTTTCTTCTGCTGCAAAACAGCATGCATCATGATTTAGGGTCATACTGTCGTAAGATGATTTAAACATGAATGTATCATACTTTCATATTAAAATGTTTGTTACACTTTGTCTTGTATCAGGAATATTTGTCCCAGATTTGCGAAATGATGACACAAGCTTTCTTATTCATGACTCAAACTCATGCTTGCCAAAAGATACAAGGTTTTTTTCTTTTTTTAAAACGAGGCTAACAATACACGTAAGCATGTACACACAGGCACACACACACATGCACGCACATACGCACACGCATGCAGACGCACACATGAACACACACACACACACGCACTCCTTGTTGTTGGTCCTGAGCCTCTCATTACAGATGTTTTAGCGCTCAGATGTTCCTGTCTCTGTCACCCATCAGTGCAGGTCTGTGCCTTGTTCCACCAGCTGCTGAGACAGACCGCTTAAACACAGTGCAGGAGACATGTGACCGGCCCCATGCTCATTTCAAATGCTGTCTGTCAGCTGATCACTTAATGATGGAGCGCCTTATGTCCCATTCAACCCATTTCCGATGCACTTTTTACATGGAGACATCTGTACGGTGCCTGGATCTGTATCTATCAGTAAATGCTATTATTTGCATTAATCTGAATAGTTTTTTTCTGTCATGTTTCCTTTTATATAACAATTTGTGACTTGTACACAATA
>JAFBMS010001416.1:0-10000 GCA_019788955.1 Albula glossodonta
GTCACAGCCACAGGACTGTTGGCTCAGAACACAGAGGAGTGCACGGGACTGCCCAGAGGAGCGTGCACGAGACCGCTCAGAGGAGTGTGCACGAGACCGCTCAGAGGACTATGCACGAGACCGCTCAGAGGAGTGCTCAGAGGAGTGTGGTGAGAAAGTGTGGATTAAATCAGTGCCCCCACGTGTGCCTGTATTGAGTGCCACCTGGGGGAGGCTGCCGACTGACCCACAGTCAGATATGCGTCTGTCTGGCTGACCGCTCACTCAGCATGTGGTGGAATCTCTCAGTGACCCCGTCTCTGTTTAATTGATCTCAGATTGAGAGCAGAGGTAGCAGAGCGTGTGAAATGCCCAGCGCTGGGTAAATGAGCCCTTAAAAGCAGGACAGGTCAGGCTAGCGGCGCTGTAGTCCTGGGGGAGCGCGTCTCTGTAACAGCACAGCTTTCTGACTGGAGCCCAGAGCCATGGCCAGGGAGAGCACAGGAAACCATCCCTGGGGTCAGGCTCAGAAAGCTGGGCCTGTTGTGGATGAAGCCTCTGTTTCATGCCTCAGTGGTTTTCTCTGCTCCAGGATAAAGGCACCATTTCACTGAGTTATGTCACTGTGTCACTGAGTATCAGCATCATTTGATATCACTGCTTTGGTCAGTAAAAAGTTTAGGAATGACATTTTAACAGATGTATAGAGCTCATGTTTCATATATCTGAGTATGCCTTGCAGTTGCATTACACATACACTGACATATACATATACACACACGTGCACTCACACAAATAGACATATATACACGGGCGCACACACATAGTGCAGCACACTTATCTGCCCATTGTTGGTCTGTACTCTAGTTTTCCCACTCAGCCAGACCCCTCAGTCATATAACTGAACAGTCCAGCCCATTAAGAGCAGCTACAGTAACGATCAGATCAGCCCATTAGAGCAGCTACATTAACGATCAGATCAGCCCATTAGAGCAGCTACATTAACGATCAGACCAGCCCATTAGAGCAGCTACATTAACGATCAGATCAGCCCAATTGAGCAGCTACATTAACGATCAGACCAGCCCATTAGAGCAGCTACATTAACGATCAGATCAGCCCATTAGAGCAGCTACATTAACGATCAGATCAGCCCATTAGAGCAGCTACATTAACGATCAGATCAGCCCATTAGAGCAGGCACAGAGACTTGAGAGAGCACAGAGTATTAATCTTACACCGTCATTAGCTGCTCAGTCTCTGCTGATTCTAATGTTGGCCATGTTTGTGTTGAATGTGCTGCCTCCTGATAAACAGAGGGCAGGGGGAGAGGGGCCGCCCCCGTTGTTTCTGTTCCACACGCGGGGGTAAAGTGGAGCAGCAGGAGGGAGCATTTGATATGCCGCAGGATGAAATGCTAACGTGCTAACGTGCCACTGCTCTGTCCCTCGATTGGCATCAGATTCCACAGGCAGACCCTCGCCTCATTTACCACAGTGCTTCACAATTTGGCCATTTAATCCTTTCTGTGTTCCACATGTCAGTCCTGCAGCTATATTCATACAGACATGTGAACTCCTTCAAAATGAAGACAGTTTGATGAATACTTGACATTCACTGTCGATGCTTCTCTGGACCCTGAGACATTGTGAGAAATGTACTCGTGCACAGCAGGTAGGCTCTTACTTCATAATGAGCAGAAACAAAGAGGTTTTCTGAGCACCGCTACCCTGCCAGACCTTAAAGGGTTTCCTGTAAAAGCTGAATCCTGCAGAGAGGACTGAATTAGCTTCTGACTCTCACCCCAGGTTCTGAGGAAAGGGAAAAAAATTCACATTTTTCCCCAAAAATATAACCTCCAGTGATTCCAATGAAAACATTTTTCTGTGCTGTGCTCAGCTCAGTTGTTCTTGATGGAGCCAGTGGATTGCAAAAAAAGTTTTCAAAAAGCTTATCACTGTGGAAACCAAGTTTAGTTTATAATTCCTCACCTTGCCTCAAACTACTACATGATACAGTCCAAACCAGTTCAATGACCTCAGGAAATAAAATGAGTAAAATGAACTCAAACAGTCTTTATTACAGCAACAGGAAAGCAACATTAATAATACAGACTCGTCAAATTAAAACACAAGTGCTCCATTTGTGAAGCATATGAAGAGGAATGTTTGTGCTGTGCTACTCCGTTAGCTTCATCCCCGCAAAAAAAGTCCATTTAATCAAAGGGATATTCACTTTGTCCATACATTGAAGCAAGCACTTTATTATGTTTCTTTTAAAAATAAATGTAACTTAGTGCTGAAACTTGTATTGCATAAAATGTGCCTTAAATGTTTATGAAAATATCAAGCAATCTCGAAGCTGAGTACTGCACAGAAGACAAGGTCAAGGAGTGTGACTGAAAAATTACACAAAGCTACTTTCTTATCGACTTCATCCTTGGCTTTTGGTATATATGTGCATTTGTGGGTTTTTCATCAAATTTCCCAAAAATGTCACATTGTCAACATACAATTATATAGGCACAACAAAATACACTTGTGTGAGTGTGTGTTGTGTGTGAGGGAAAGAGAGAGAGAGACAGACTGTGTCACAAAAAGCGCAAATTCAGTGCAAGTGCCTACTCTACTTGTGAGTGTTACAGGTTGTCTCAGGGTCACAGTGACTGAGAGTGGCCCCTCTCTCAGCCCTTCTCAGAACTGCACTGATATATTCACACTCTGAGTCAGCCTGGATCCCTTCAGATGTGTGGGGTGTTTCTCTGTGCCTTCCTTCCTGTTTGAAGATGGTGAAATCCACCGCTATTGGCCAGTCCCAGGCTTAGACCACCACACCTTCCTACATATGCGGCAGTCATTGGCTAAGAGAGGTCTGCAGAGAAGATGCTGTACAGAGCGCTTCTTCATCTGGGGCTTTCTCTTTCATACTGTCTGTTTGGCATTCGGGAAATCAGAAAGCCTGCGTGTGACGGCCCGGCGGTGTGATGGCCCGGCGGTGTGACTGCCCGACGGTGTGACGGTCAGCGGTGTGATGGCCCGATGGTGTGACGGCCCGGCGGTGTGGCCCACTGCACATGGAATGCATTTCAGAGGACATAGAGCACGCATTCTCACCCGTAAACACGTTCTGCTTATCTTCAACCAGGCGACAGCTTTCAATGGGTGTACATGTAATTGCAATTACAGACAGTTACACAAGCAGGCTCATGTCCTCTTACTGCCAGTGTGTATGCCATCACTAAACAGTGTGTGTGTGTGTGCATGCATGTGTAAGATTCTCAGTGTGTGCACACGCGTACATGTGTGTCTGCTTGTGTTTGTGTTCCGGTGCTTACTTGTGCATGAGTGTGTGTGCATCTCTGTGAGTGCCTGTGTGTGTGAGTGTGCATATGAGTGTCTGTCTCTGTGTGTGCCTGTGTGTGAGTGTGTGTCTCTGTATGTGAGTGTTTGTGCAGGTTCAGATGACGGTAGACTCTAAGCTCTTCAGCGCATACGGCTCTCCATTCAGGCAGTGTTGTCCGTTGCTCTGGCCGTTGGCCTGCTTCTCCCCAGGCCCCAGCAGGGGCAGCGCTTTCTGGGTCAGCCCTGGGGGCTCCAGGCTGACCGTGGCCCGGCTCGTCTCCGTCACCGAGTTGGTGTGGAAGTTGGAGTGGGAATCATTGGTCACCAGTGGGCCGTTACACCGGAACCGATACTGCGCCCAGTGTCGCTTCAGTGCTGCCTGCACCTGGGGAAGGATTTGAGTGTGAAACCACAGTGGGGAAGGATTTGAGTGTGACACCATGGTGGGGAAGGATTTGAGTGTGACACCACGGTGGAGAAGGATTTGAGTGTGACACCACGGTGGAGAAGGATTTGAGTATGACACCACAGTGGGGAAGGATTTGAGTGTGACACCATGGTGGGGAAGGATTTGAGTGTGACACCATGGCGGGGAAGGATTTGAGTGTGACACCATGGTGGGGAAGGATTTGAGTGTGACACCATGGTGGGGAAGGATCTGAGTGTGACACCATGGTGGGGAAGGATCTGAGTGTGACACCACGGTGGGGAAGGATTTGAATGTGACACCACAGTGGGGAAGGATACTGGCTGCGTTCCAATACTTTTTCTCATCTCCTCCTTTCCTTCCCTCCTTTCCTCCCCTCTTTTCCTACCCTGGAAGTATGCCAGAAATATGTGGAGGAAAGCAGGGGAGGAAACGAGTGGAGGAAAGGAGGAAAGCAGGAAAGGAGGAGATGAATCGAAAGTTGGAACAGCTAATCCGATTCGCCTGTCATCAAAGTTGACGTCGGCTATTGATGAAGTAATAATTTCGAATGACCCGGAGGATACCAAAGCCAATCACGCTTCTCTAACACCACCAGCCCTGTTCCTGCATTAAAATATGAATGTCAGTTTCTTGCATTCTGCTCATGATGTAACATAAGCATTTCTACAAGGAATAAATAAATTTACCACAACATAAACTCGTTCAATTTTACATTGGTAAAATTACCATTTGTATCTGAAAAACACGAATATATCGCAACAAAGTGGTTATGTTCGAAAACACAAAAGTTTTCTCATTAATGTAAATTTCCCGATTACTGTTTACTGTTCTGGCACTAATATTTAGGTGTTAATCCCTTGTCGTGTTTTAGAACTTTTCGATGGCGAAATATTCTGTGGGATGGTCATTTAATCTGACTGGTCATGAGCACAGTGATGTCACGCAGAAATGTGAAAAGACTTCCGCGGTAGGATACATCGATGTGTCCTCCGTTTCGAGGAAACGAGAAAGGAGGAAAGGAGGAAAAGAGGAGGCGAGATTTTGCTTTGGAACAGTGGAGGAAAGGAAGACACATAATCAGCTTCCGGGGCACGGAGGAAAGGAGGGGAGGAAATGAGGAAAGGAGGAGACGAATTGGAGTATTGGAACGCAGCCACTGTCAGCCTACTTAGGAGTAACTCCCACAGCAATAATTTACATTTCTGTGCTTGAACTTTTGGCATCCACCTTTCCTAACTATTATTCCTAACAGAGAGATGCTTACCTCCCCGTTGCAGAAACAGAAAATGATGGCAACCTGCACACCCTGCAAGACACAAGAGAATATGGAACGGTGTTATGGCACAGACTGTTTCGGTCACATGAAAACAGTTTCTATTTGGTACCTTTAACTTTGATGATATTGCAGTGAATTAAGATTGGCTATAATTTCAGTAAATGAATCAGGAGAGGGCCGAGGACTATTTCACTATAAAATGGGTCCTCTGCCTCCATGCTGGCCCACAGGGATCCCTCTGTTTCCCTGAGTAACACAGCGGCGTCCCGTCCCGACCTGCACAGCCCCAGACCCCATGGGTACCTGGAAGTGGGTGAAGATGTTCATGACGACCTCATAGACAGCAATGGCCAGCTGGCCCTGGGGTTTCCATGGCACCAGGATGAACTGGATGCCGAGCAGAGGCACTAGCAGCAGCGTCCCACGCACGGCCTTCATGTACACGTTAGACTCTGCACTGTGCGTCACGCGTAACTTAGTGATCAGCACCCGCAAGATGTTCAGCAAGAAGAACACGTTGACCTGCAGGGGGCGCCAGGGCAGGGCGGGGGGCAGGAGGGGAGGAGAGGAGGAGGGGTGGGGAAGGAAGGGTTCAGGTAACTTACTCTGAAAAATAGCATCAATGTCTGAATTTAAATCAAGATTTTCTCTTCAAAATTTCCACCATTCTTTTGGACAATGTTTTTCAAACACATTTTTAAAACTAAAAATGTACACTGATGAACTCCTTGTTTTAAAAACCCACTGTCTGCTGTATACTGCTCTGGGTGCAATGTTGTCTCTCACCAGCAGGGCTGTGCAGATGGGCCCATGGATAATAAACACCAGGTGGGTCTCTGGGCTCATCCAGCACCTGGCACACAGGTAAAAACTCATTATTCCCACACACCTGAGGCGCAGGTAAAAACTCAAAAGCATTATTTTAATTCTATTTTATTGCAGAAAACGCTGTAAAGGTGTGTGAGACTCAGGTCTGGACTGGGCCCTGACTGTGCTCATGGCCACAGGAGCAGTGACGGTGTGGGCTGCAAAGGTGGCAGGAGCAGTGACAGTGTGGGCTGCAAAGGTGACAGGAGCAGTGACGGTGTGGGCTGCAAAGGTGACAGGAGCAGTGACGGAGTGGGCTGCAAAGGTGACAGGAGCAGTGATGGAGTGGGCTGCAAAGGTGACAGGAGCAGTGACGGTGTGGGCTGCAAAGGTGACAGGAGCAGTGATGGAGTGGGCTGCAAAGGTGACAGGAGCAGTGACGGTGTGGGCTGCAAAGGTGACAGGAGCAGTGATGGAGTGGGCTGCAAAGGTGACAGGAGCAGTGATGGTGTGGGTTGTTATGGTGACAGGAGCGATGGCGGTGTGGGCTGCAAAGGTGACAGGAGCAGTGATGGAGTGGGCTGCAAAGGTGACAGGAGCAGTGACGGAGTGGGCTGCAAAGGTGACAGGAGCAGTGACGGAGTGGGCTGCAAAGGTGACAGGAGCAGTGATGGTGTGGGTTGTTATGGTGACAGGAGCAGTGACGGTGTTGGCTGCAAAGGTGACAGGAGCAGTGATGGAGTGGGCTGCAAAGGTGACAGGAGCAGTGATGGTGTGGGTTGTTATGGTGAAAGGAGCAATGGCGGTGTGGGCTGCAAAGGTGACAGGAGCAGTGACGGAGTGGGCTGCAAAGGTGACAGGAGCAGTGATGGTGTGGGCTGTTATGGTGACAGGAGCAATGACGGTGTGGGCTGCAAAGGTGACAGGAGCAGTGATGGTGTGGGTTGTTATGGTGAAAGGAGCAATGACGGTGTGGGCTGCAAAGGTGACAGGAGCAGTGATGGTGTGGGCTGCAAAGGTGACAGGAGCAGTGACGGAGTGGGCTGCAAAGGTGACAGGAGCAGTGACGGAGTGGGCTGCAAAGGTGACAGGAGCAGTGACGGTGTGGGCTGCAAAGGTGACAGGAGCAGTGATGGTGTGGGTTGTTATGGTGACAGGAGCAGTGACGGTGTTGGCTGCAAAGGTGACAGGAGCAGTGATGGAGTGGGCTGCAAAGGTGACAGGAGCAGTGATGGTGTGGGTTGTTATGGTGACAGGAGCGATGGCGGTGTGGGCTGCAAAGGTGACAGGAGCAGTGACGGAGTGGGCTGCAAAGGTGACAGGAGCAGTGATGGTGTGGGTGTTATGGTGACAGGAGCAATGATGGTGTGGGCTGCAAAGGTGACAGGAGCAGTGATGGTGTGGGTTGTTATGGTGAAAGGAGCAATGACGGTGTGGGCTGCAAAGGTGACAGGAGCAGTGATGGTGTGGGTTGTCATGGTGACAGGAGCAATGACGGTGGGGGCTGCAAAGGTGACAGGAGCAGTGATGGTTTGGGTTGTCATGGTGACAGGAGCAGTGATGGTATGGGTTGTCATGGTGACAGGAGCAGTGATGGTGTGGGTTGTCATGGTGACAGGAGCAGTGATGTATGGGTTGTCATGGAGACAGGAGCAGTGATGTGTGGGTTGTCATGGTGACAGGAGCAGTGATGGTATGGGTTGTCATGGTGACAGGAGCAGTGATGGTGTGGGTTGTCATGGTGACAGGAGTAGTGATGGTATGGGTTGTCATGGTGACAGGAGCAGTGATGGTGTGGGTTGTCATGGTGACAGGAGCAGTGATGGTGTGGGTTGTCATGGTGACAGGAGCAGTGATGGTATGGGTTGGCATGGTGACAGGAGCAGTGATGGTGTGGGTTGTCATGGTGACAGGAGCAGTGATGGTATGGGTTGGCATGGTGACAGGAGCAGTGATGTGTGGGTTGTCATGGTGACAGGAGCAGTGACATAGAGGGTTGTCATGGTGACAGGGGCAGTGACAGAGTGGGTTGTCATGGTGTTGGAAATGACAGCATGGGTCCTTACTTGTCATCAAAGTAGAGTGAGCGGGCGATTGCATATGTGACCGTGGGAACCAGAGGGAAACCTGCCGTGACAGCAATGGAGACAGGAATCAGAGTTTCACTGTTTCACTCCATCACACTGAGACAGAAAAACACACAGCATCTGCAGACAGTTAAGTAAAGGACACTGCAGAAACACTGCAGAGGTGCAGCGATGCTGTCCATATGGCTGCATTTCTTAATGTGGATGAAGCACAAAATAACAACTAAATGAGATGAAACATTCTTGCAATATACTACTGAATATCACATAACAATATCCCAGAATGTTACAGGAACACTCCAATATTTGCACAGCTACGCTGCTTCAGTTGCTTACTGAGAGCAGAAAACTCTACAGATGTGCATGAGTCAGAGTCAGTCTCTACAGCAGCCGGCCGGCACGCTCACCCCAGCCCAGCAGGTAGTACCAGCCCAGGTGTTGCTCCCCCACGAAGACGGCCACGATGATGAGGGTGTGCAGGTAGATCCCCTCACACAGCATCCAGAAGTAGATGGAGGCGAGGATGTAAATCATGAGAGTAGCCAGCACCTTGCAGCCGATCTGGACACACACACACACACCACACACACACACACACCACACACACACAAAGAGAAGATTATCACCGTCACCGCATGTCAGGACGTAAGCAGACACTCCGATCCATGACAGACGCGCGCCCGGCGGGCGCTCCAGCGGTGCCCTGGGTGAGAATCAGTGCCCAGCTTCCTGTCCATTACACTAAACCACCACCAAACACACCACTGCCATGTACAGCTTCCCCACTGGAGACACAGGTGAGAGAACCTGTATTCAGCTCCCCCCAGTGGTTAGGATGTGCTCTCACCGTGTTGATGGCCACCAGACTCTGGCTGTTGACCGCGCCAGGTGAGAGGGAGAGAGTGAGCCATGTGACCGTGAAGATTGAGTTCAGGATCAAAGACAGGAACATGTTCTTATGAATGGAGATTCTCTGACAACTCAGACTCCTAGAAAAACAACAAACCAGAGAGAGGAAGAGACAGAGAGAGAGAGAGAGAGATGGTGCTGACACTGTATTGAATTGCAACACGTTCATCTACCTGTAGGGGGCAGCAGTCTGATACAGTCTGAAAGTCTCATTTGATTCACCCTGATGGTTTTCAGCTCTGTATGTCCCAGATATGATGTGATAGTCAATTAAGTCACTGAGTAAGTAAGGGGTGCTCCATAACTCCTGCTCTGACAGCTGCTCTCTGCTTCTGTTGTATGAGTATTTCTTAGAATAAAACGGTGGGAGTGTGGTTTGTGACTCACTTGAAGTAGGAGAAGATGGCGAGAGAGAGCAGCAGGGACACCACAGACAGGGTGTGGCCCACGATGGCCATGTAGTACAGACTTAAGGCCAGCTGTGGAGAGAGAGACAGCCACACGAGCCAGGGAGTTACGCTCAGCACAAACAACCTGCTCCACCTACAGCAGATATTCTAACATTTACACAGGGTCCTGTCCATCTTTACTTGTTTATCCAGCTGGAAAGTGCTGAGGAAAACACGGGTACAACCCGTCCACACAGTCTGGCCTTTGGTCACGTGGCTACATTTTTTTTGCAGTGGTGCTCCCATAGCTCAGCAGATGCCTGCAGTTTGCAGTTATGATGCTGCAGGTGCTGAACCCCAGCGCACAGGTGTGCCTGCATACCTTCAGCTTGTTCTGGGTGTAGGCAGTGCATAGCGTGTAGTTTGACCATGTTCGGTCACTATCCGGGTGACGAAACCATTGCCCGTCTGTGTTGCACACTTTGGTCACCTTCTCTGAGAGACATGCAGCAAAGACAAATGTACAAGTCCGTTATAAAAACATACACCACACACAGATCATTATTGGTCATTGTAGATTTTTTAAATACACATATTATTAATATGCCTGAAAATTACAGCAGTAAGGCATGTATAATGTGTAACCTGATTCATATTCTGCTTTATTATAAAAAAAAATATCACTGAATCAATGAACGTTCCAGCTCTGAATAGCCACTTCAGATTGTTGTGATAAGTCATGAGTAGATGGAAACCGTTTTATTGAGTTTATTGAGCATCGC
>JAFBMS010001416.1:20000-41658 GCA_019788955.1 Albula glossodonta
CTTCACGTCTGCACTACTGTCTGCACGTCTGCACTATGGTCTTCACGTCTGCACTACTGTCTGCATGTCTGCACTATGGTCTTCACGTCTGCACTACTGTCTGCATGTCTGCACTATGGTCTTCACGTCTGCACTACTGTCTGCATGTCTGTACTATGGTCTTCACGTCTGCACTACTGTCTGCATGTCTGCACTATGGTCTTCACGTCTGCACTACTGTCTGCATGTCTGCACTATGGTCTTCACGTCTGCACTACTGTCTGCATGTCTGCACTATGGTCTTCACGTCTGCACTACTGTCTGCATGTCTGCACTATGGTCTTCACGTCTGCACTACTGTCTGCACTATGGTCTTCACGTCTGCACTACTGTCTGCATGTCTGCACTATGGTCTTCACGTCTGCACTACTGTCTGCATGTCTGCACTATGGTCTTCACGTCTGCACTACTGTCTGCATGTCTGCACTATGGTCTTCACGTCTGCACTACTGTCTGCATGTCTGCACTATGGTCTTCACGTCTGCACTACTGTCTGCATGTGTGCACTATGGTCTTCACGTCTGCACTACTGTCTGCATGTCTGCACTATGGTCTTCACGTCTGCGCTACTGTCTGCATGTCTGCACTATGGTCTTCACGTCTGCGCTACTGTCTGCATGTCTGCACTATGGTCTTCACGTCTGCACTACTGTCTGCATGTCTGCACTATGGTCTTCACGTCTGCGCTACTGTCTGCATGTCTGCACTATGGTCTTCACGTCTGCGCTACTGTCTGCATGTCTGCACTATGGTCTTCACGTCTGCGCTACTGTCTGCATGTCTGCACTATGGTCTTCACGTCTGTGCTACGGTCTGACATACTTTGGCCTTCAGCCTGGAAAAGCAGAGCTGCACACTGACTGTGGCCAGAGAGAGCACACTATACGCAGGGGATTATGTCACTGTGGGGGGGGGGGGGGGGGGGGTTGTCTCTCCTGTGGTGCATTCTGGCCCCCAGCAGACCCAGACACGATCCTACCCGCAGAGGTGCTGCTTTTATCTGAGTGATGGCTCTGATGGCTCTGCAACGCCGCGGTGGCTGCGCAGGATGTCCTGGCCCACTGACTGCAGGCTCTGGGGGGTTTGTTTGGGGTGGGGCAGTGCGGCCCTCATGTCTCAGCACAGAGGATGGGGCTATTTCCCAGCCTTCCCGGTGGGGCCTGCCTGAAATAGCCCATTGTTTTACCTAAACAAAAGCGCTCCAAGGGTCATCTCCTCCCAGCTCTCATTTACACGGAGTCCTGAAACGTGCTCCTCAACTTCTTACAAAGCCTTAAAACCAGGCCTGCACAACGCAAACACTCTCTGCTTGGGTGAAAACATGGGGAATTAGAAAACAGATGTACTTCAGAGATCTTATCTGCCACTGACACAAAGGAACAGAACAATCAGGAATCACACATCAGTCTGAAAGGAATGATTGGACTTTTTCTCTGTTAGAAACACACATACACACACACACACACTCACACACACACACACACACACTGATTACTACAATAACATTTTCTGTCCTTCATAGTTTTTCCTAATTGAATCAAATGTAATGATACTACAGGCACTGCTAGACATTTTACCAAAGTTTACCATTTGTTAAAAAAAATTGATATTATGCTCAAACATGGCACGAAACCCACATGAAGAGGACATAAGGTACACAAGCGGTAGATCAGACACCTGGACAAACCAGGGTTTTAATTATGAAGGAGAACATCTTCAAGGAAAATGGTGGACCTCTTCACAGACAAGGTGCCTGCACCCTGTAAAGAGGTTACACTGTCTGTGAAAACAGCAGAGGCTCTTACGGGCATAGGCTGTTTTCATGGGATTATCTAATTTAGGGTCACCAGATATTCCAAAACCAAAACTGGGACACTTCGTGTGGCGTGGACGCGCATGCACATGCACGCGAAAACTCCAGACTACGACCAAACTAAAGACCAAGAAAAATACTTTGTTAAAATTCTTGTAGGAAATGTTAACTTAAATAATATTTATCAATGTTTCAAACACATCTGCAATATAATAAACAACAAATAAACAATAAAATTCATGTAGAATAAACAGAATTACACTGATTCAGATCACTGTCGCCGGCGTTTGCCCCGCTGAGATCGGTCGCAACGGTGCTACTTCTCGCTTGTAGCCACCGCTTATGTTTGGCTGTCTTCGTATGATCTTTCATGTCGGCATTTCCACCATGCGCGACCAAAAATGTACTCTTGCAGTGAGTGCAGAATGCAGCATTTTCATTACTTCACAAAGAAAACAGTAAGCCTACTGGAGGTTTTTAGAAAAGACCGACATTCTCTTCAGCATGCTAACCGTTAGCGTACTGACAGACTATCAGACAGAGCCACACACGTCATAGCAACGGCATTGACAACGACATACTGATCTATGGACACATGCAGGCAAATCAGTTTGGAATTCAGACGCGTGGTGAACTCTTTGTTTTTTGATTGGGGTTAGGTAATAATGAGTAGGGCAGAACATTATAAACGTCTATGTAAGCGCTCAAAAGAAGTATAGTGTTATTATTATTATTATTTTGGTGGTGAAAATCGGGATAGTGAGATAGTGAATGTTTCAAACTGGGACATTTTAGTGTTTTAAAGATTTTTGTCGGGACTCGGGACGCCCAAATTAAAACCGGGACAATCCCGGACAAACCGGGACGTGTGGTCACCGTAGTCTAACCTTACTTTTGTTTAATTTGCTCTTTTCCTCCCTTCCTGTTCTGTTTTCCCTAGTTTCCACATTCCCTGTTTCTTCTGTATTTACTTAATGTTTTTTTTTTAAGATTACAGTTTAAAAAATTGAAATTAAAAACACAAATGAACATAAGCAGGACACAGCCAGTGAATGCCAGCCTCTTCAACTCCTCATCATAGAGATCATTGAGATAATTTGATTCTTTTGATCCAAAAAGTCCCTCTATTAGGACACAGAGCAATGATGAATTATTAGTGCTAATTAAGCCTAATTAATGAACGTGACATAAGCGCTCCTGCAACCCTTAATGTCAGTGGTAAATAATGTCCGTTCCTGTATAACTCAATAACTCCATTCTTTCCATCTAACTGTCTGCTTGAGTAAAAACAAAGCCTCCTGCGTTTCCTCCACAAAACCCTTACAAGGCTGCCCAGTGTGTGTGCTGCAGCCTCCTGTGTTCACTCTGGAGCGCAGACAGTGTGATTGTGCTGCTTGTTTTTCTATTAATGGACACAGAGGCAGATTCCAGCCCCGGTCTGGAGGGCAGCCATGTTGCGTCGGCCTGGAAGCAGCTCAGAGCCGACAGCACATGTTTTAATCTGCAGGGTGATAAATACTATACTACCCCAGCGACCACACGCTAAAAACCCATACTACCCCAGGGACCACATGCTAATAACCCCTACTGCCCCATCAACCACACGCTAATAACCCCTCCTGCCCCATCAACCACACGCTAATAACCCCTCCTGCCCCATCAACCACACGCTAATAACCCCTCCTGCCCCAGCGACCACATGCTAATACCCCTACTGCCCCAGCAACCACACACTAATAACCCCTACTGCCCCAGCAACCATACGCTAATAACCCCTACTGCCCCAGGGACCACACTCTAATAACCCCTACTGCCCAGCGACCACACTCTAATAACCCCTACTGCCCAGCGACCACACGCTAATAACCCCTACTACCCCAGCGACCACATGCTAATACCCCTACCCATGCTAATCGCTGATGCAGTATGGATCGCCTGCAGGGGGCGTTCATGGTGCAACAGGTCTGGGGAGGCACACTGAGGCCCACAGAACCATTTCTAGATCAGGGTGATCTGCTTCTCTTGTTTTGGTGAGTTTGTGCTCATCGGGCCCTTATCTGCGGACCTGTCCCCAGTTCACCATGTGGGTATTTAATGGCTGCAGCAGGTGAGTGGACAGGCACTGGGCTCTGGGACGGTGTGTGACCCACTCTGCCCTGCCGAGCCAAAATAAGAGTGCAGGGGTCAGCCACGGTCAGGCTGCTCAGGGGGGTTATGAAAGTGCCCTGATGAAATGAGCAGCAGTGACACCTATTTATACCCCCCCCATCCCCCCCCCCCCCCCCCCACCCCCCAGCTGCCTCAGGGCACACAGCGAACTCACATTCCACAAGAAACACCGCAACTAAAACCAGGATCAAAACATTGACCAATAAAATACTCCACATGACAGAGAGGTCAGGATGTTCAGCCTGTGTGCAAACACAGAACAGAACAGAACAGAGTCACACCGAGGCAGGGATTCACAGAGCAGAGTCACACCGAGGCAGGGATTCACAGAGCAGAGCAGAGTCACACCGAGGCAGGGATTCACAGAGCAGAGTCACACCGAGGCAGGGATTCACAGAGCAGAGCAGAGTCACACCGAGGCAGGGATTCACAGAGCAGAGCAGAGTCACACCGAGGCAGGGATTCACAGAGCAGAGCAGAGTCACACCGAGGCAGGGATTCACAGAGCAGAGTCACACAAGGCAGGGATTCACAGAGCAGAGCAGAGTCACACCGAGGCAGGGATTCACAGAGCAGAGTAACACCGAGGCACTATCTATTAGCGCTATATCTATTAGCCCAGTTGTCTGTTGTCCACATCAAATACCTCAAAAAAATAATAAATAATAAAATAATAAAGCAGTTGAATCTACAGTTAATTCGCCTTGCTCCACTGATCTCACATTTTAAGGTGAAATTCATGGAAATCTGTCAACAAATTTCTTCAATCCTCAAACCTAGAGAAATGAATGAGTAAACGATGTTATCAGCAAACGCCATTTTTAAAACTGACCTCACAGTGATCGCAGGTCTCCCTCCTGCAGGCCGGGGTAACAGAGTGAGCAGCGCTGACTGGGGAGCAATACCAGCTTTCACCTGATCACTGGTCTCTCCCTGTTTACATTTATTTCTCTTAAATTACAAATCTGCACAATGACCGGGCTGATGTCCACTGGCAGGTCATCACAAAGCTTCATCATTACAAACAACTACTATCACTCTACCAAGAATGACCTTTCAGCACAATGAACAATAACGTATACTGAAAAAACTTCAAAAAACCTCCAGCTCTTCACTGCTCCACTTCATTATCCTTCATACTGCAGAATGTGTGATACAGGCTAGCCTTCATTATCCTTTATACTGAAGAATGTGTGATACAGGCTAGACTCCATTATCCTTTATACTGCAGAATGTGTGATACAGGCTAGCCTTCATTATCCTTTATACTGCAGAATGTGTGATACAGGCTAGCCTTCATTATCCTTTATACTGCAGAATGTGTGATACAGGCTAGACTCCATTATCCTTTATACTGCAGAATGTGTGATACAGGCTAGCCTTCATTATCCTTTATACTGCAGAATGTGTGATACAGGCTAGCCTTCATTATCCTTTATACTGCAGAATGTGTGATACAGGCTAGCCTTCATTATCCTTTACACTGCAGAATGTGTGATACAGGCTAGCCTTCATTATCCTTTATACTGCAGAATGTGTGATACAGGCTAGCCTTCATTATCCTTTATACTGCAGAATGTGTGATACAGGCTAGCCTTCATTATCCTTTATACTGAAGAATGTGTGATACAGGCTAGCCTCCATTATCCTTTATACTGCAGAATGTGTGATACAGGCTAGCCTTCATAATTCAGAATGTGAGCAGATTTGATACAGGAATCTTTGCCATAAACTTACCCAGACTTCAGGAGTGGAGAATGAGAGTACATTTATCCAAAAGTTCAGACAACACCTGGACAAATGTGCACAATCTGATAATATGTCTTCATTATATTTATTGTCAATCAATGAAAATAAGTCAGAGCAGGCTGAGAGCACAGCCCTTCCCTGCTCCCCGGGTTCCGCTGGGAATCAGTTCTATTTGAGCCTGTGCAGCACAGCATGTGTGTGTTTCATAGTTAATTCTGTGGGGATATCAGCCAGTCATTTAACCTGTTTCTCAGGCAGCACACATATTTCACCAAGGGTGGGGTCCTCCCTTTCAAACACACCTCAGGTTCTCAACTACTTCCTGCTGCCTGGCCGAGTCTGTGTGCTAAAGAAAACATACATTTTCACAAATTGAATTTTAACTATAAATTTAACGATTGTGGATAAATCTCCTTTAATTTGACTCAGACTATTTGATTAATGGGGGACATATTTTATATCCCTCCACATATTTCCTAGTTGCACTGTTTCCTTATGTTCAGCTTCTTTCACTTAAATGACTGTTTTAGAATTGAATCCACAATGAAATTGAACAACGCAGATGAATTCACATTAAAATAGCCTTTTAACTTGCATACCAGTCACCTCTCCGTCCCACTGCTCCCATTTTCATTTAAATAGCAGAAACACATCACAGTTATATGCACCACAAAACGACGGTAGAAGAGTCACCCAGGAGGGAAAATGCTATCCCGCTCTTTCTGGCCTCTTCTGCACTCATGCAAAATGAAAATAAGATCATGAGCGCACATGAAAGGGCTTCTCAGAGTTCTTTCCTTCTGCGACACATTATTTAAATTTCAGATCAGAGTCAGTATGATTCTTAATATGAAGTGTCTTTCAAATGACTTACTTAATCTACTGCATAAAATCACAGGATTTATCAACCTCAGAAGACGCAAGACATCATAAAATGGGAAGGCATCAACTGAAGGAACAGTTTACCAGATAGTGTGTGTGTGTGAGTGAGTGTGTCTATGTGTGTGAGAGAGAGTGTGTGTGTGTGTGTGTGTGAGTGTGTGGGGGGGGGGGGGGGGGGGGGGGGGGGCTTCGTGTTAAAACACCTGTAAAAATGCAGGTAAATAGGACGCTGGAGCTCTCTCCTACAGCACAAAATTCGAGGCACGACATACAGAGGACACAATGACCACCAGTATATGAGCAAACTGCTCACAACTATACGGTGATTTCATGATAAAATAAATTGTTTACATTCTAAAACCAGACACAAAAAATAAATATAGCAAAGCAATACCACTTACATTGATGGTATTCCCTACAATCGTGCATAAACTTTTTGAATAAAAAAAATTGAATAAACAATGACACCACCAAAATACAATAAAGAACAAAGCCAGTAAAACAATAGATTGGACCTACCTTCGGAAATATGAAAGCCCGTTGGAGATTATTTCCCCTTATTTTTCCTCACTCCACATTCTTAATCAAACGTTCCCAAAAACTCGTGTGTATCACTGACCGGACCGCTCTTGAATTTATAGCCGCGGAAGTTAAAAACGACCTAATTCTTTAATTTTTTTTCTGGGAATTTTTCCTCCTTCAGTTCTTTGGAATAGAAAAATTTCCTCTCTAATTGTTCTCTTGCCGAGGCGAGTTCTGTTCCAGTAATTGCACGTGCACGTTTAATTGCGCATACTGAGCATTAGTTATACAGTTATTTATACAAAAAGTACAGCTTGCAAAGCATCTTGCTTGATGTATGGCATGCAATTTGAACGTTCTTTAAATAAAAATTTAACCGGTTGAAACAACCCAGATATCATCTACGAACTTTCAGACATACAGCGCTTCTAGAAAAACAGGTTGTTCGGTAATTGTCTGCAGCCTTTATTGATTGTCAGATCAAATAGAGCATGTCCGTGTTTTGCGCCCGGTCACGCAGGAATCCTGCTTTGTAGAAAATAGTGGTTTTGATCTTGGTCGTTCTGTTGGTGCCTCCGTCTCCGACAAAGTTTAAGTTGAGAGAATAGGCAAAACTGTTCAACTACGCCCGATACCAAGTGGGTATCAGTCGCTCACTGTGCTAGCATGCGCTCCAGTGCCGGGCTCCGCTAAATCCGCTAACAATGCCGAGCAGCACAAGGCGGGTGTTGGAGCTGTCACTCTGTGTTAGAATAAACAATCACTGGAACATTCTCAACGTGTCCCCGAAACTAATCCTGTTTAACCATTGCATTTTCTCCTGCCGCTAACCGTGATGAAAATGTGTGAAATTAAATTATACGTGACGAGACCGGAATAGTTTAGTTTTTTACTCAAAATTGTATTCAAGCCGAAAGAAAAAAATGATTATTCTTTATCCTTCAAAGTGTACATCAGGGACAAAAATGATTGCACAACTATATTGTATGCGTTAAATATTCTGAGCTGTAGTAAGTCCTACCGTGACTTTTGCATCAAGATTCTTACAATGGTCTCCTGATTATGAGCTGTAGCATAATTAATGCATAGCAAAATGTAAAATGCTCCACCCTTTCTGTGATAATAATTTTACCAAATTTATGTGTAATTTTACGATGTGAGACATGTTGTAGGTGTGTCACTCGCCGCTGTCAAACACAAACGCATGACTTTCATCACACTTGCGAGGAAAAAGGCAGGCGCACCCTCTGCCGTGTTAAAGAGCAATGCTGCCCTCTGCCGGCGATGTTTGGCACAATATAAAAATATAAAGTAACCCACAATATAATAATAATAATAATAATAATAATAATAATAATAATAATAAGAAGAAGAAGAACAATAAGAAGAATACATTTGGATTATAACAATCATTCATCAATACACAGAACCTGAGTATTACTAACACAATTTTCAGTTACAAGTCGAATCCTTTTCTTCAGTTGAGATAAGATACAAAATGAAGCCTTATTTTCACTGTAACATGCTGACGTCACAGTGGGTATTGGCCTTTCTCAGCTCTCTGACAGTGATTATGTGCAGGTCATAAAATTCGGGATGAACAGATAAGAGCTATAGGGCTGGGAACTGAGAACTATAAGGAAGAGTCCCACTGCTCAGTTAGCCATTAACAAACCACCTAGACTTTACACCCGAGAACAGGTGGACTTCATAACAACATTAATTACTGCAGAGGAAGACGACGGGGAGTCACTTTTTCAAGGTACGTTTTAGACTTTAAATCGGGTAAATCAGGGAGATTTAATAAGGGGTAAAACCAAAGAGTTTAGATAAATCAGTCATTTAGCACAACATAATCTCTCCGTCTCACAGCTGTTTCGCGCTGTGACACCTTGCGCGGCTGCAGTTACAGCTCCTCAAGCTCACAGGTACAGTGCAGAAAAGGGGAAATGAGGAAACACTGACCTGCGAGCTTTCACAGAGACACATAATCAAATTATGGCCCAAATCACTTGTGTCCTTCTGTGCTGAGCTGCACTGTAATAAAAGTGATTCATGTATATAGGAGTGGGTCAACTGTTTCTGTACCTTGCACAGGAGGTAGATTATTAAAATTATTATTTTTGCCCTTGACTGTTCATGGTGGCCAAACCAAAGAACGACAACAAACCGGTAGATTTCATGCTAAAAATGTCTTACCTCCACAGCCATGGTCTACAACAAATTCATGTGTAGAAAAGTGTACCTGTGACAAATCAAAACTAAATTTAGACTAAATGTAGTCATTTTAAAGTGTTATTAGCTGGTTTTCTGTGTAAATTTGTTTTCAGAGAGCAGAGAGGTGAAGATGAGTGATATCTCAGAGGATGACAATGAGATTGCGTTCACCGTCAAGGTGAGGAAACAACATTCTGATCTGAGACACTCAGGCTGAACTCACATGTAGCGTTTTTCATTCATTCCCCTGCACTACTGCCATACCCCCTGCTTTCATCTTCAAAGATACCGCATTCATATATTTCACTGCTTTCACGTTTTGCGGTCTTTCTCTGGCTGTTTAACTGGTGCCAGGGGCTCCATTACTGGCAGGCCCCCCCGTAGTCGCTCTTTCGCACAACCACCTGGGCAACCCACTCTTCTTTCCCAACCTTTTCCATCAGTGGTTTAGATTGTTTTTGCTTTAGTTGTAATTCTTTGTAACTCTTCCAGTCGTATATCCATGCTGTCTCTCCCCATCCCCCTGAGTCTCCCGCTCTTACCCTCCGTCCTCCTCAGCTGCGCACCTTATTCACTCAGACGTTCCTCTCTCCTCCTCAGTTTGTGGGCCGCGTGGAGGTCCCTCGTCCTGACGGACTGCAGATCCTGAGCGATGCGGCGGAGATGCTGAAGGTGTGATATTGAACCAGCAGACTGGGAAACGGTCCTGCTGCACACACTAACATGATGCAGACTGGGAAACGGTCCTGCCGCACACACTAACATGATGCAGACTGGGAAATGGTCCTGCCGCACACACTAACATGATGCAGACTGGGAAACGGTCCTGCCGCACACACTAACATGATGCAGACTGGGAAACGGTCCTGCCGCACACACTAACATGATGCAGACTGGGAAACGGTCCTGCCGCACACACTAACATGATGCAGACTGGGAAACGGTCCTGCCGCACTCACTAACATGATGCAGACTGGGAAACGGTCCTGCCGCACACACTAACATGATGCAGACTGGGAAACGGTCCTGCCGCACACACTAACATGATTTTACTACAGCCTGCTTTGGCTCACATCAAGCTGTGGGGTGGCTTTATCACAGTAGATTAAATATTAAACATTAGGACCATTTGGTATTAATTGGAACTTATATTTAGTTATGAGAAAAACATGTTGTTTTAGTTATAGAACTTCAGGCCCTTCAAAAGCATGTCTGCCATACTAAGTGATCAGAAGCCTGTCTGTGTTAAGTAGCAGCATAATAATTATAGGAATGACCACTGCACGACAGCGCCCCCTTTGGCGATACTCACTCTGTCCCTGACAGTCTCCAGATAAAGGCATGGAGGAGAAAACCAAGAAGAAGAAGAGCAAGGTATCTCTGTTTCTGTCTGTGAGTGGAGTGGACATCCTGGAACACAAATCCAAGGTGAGTATGGAGGGGGAGGAGCGTGGCGTGACAGTGTGCACTTAAACTCAGGGGAGAGACTACTCTGACCTTATTTACACTGTATTACTGTGTCATTTTTTGTGTTGTTTGATGTTGTCAGAGGTTTCCATTGCCGAAAACAAAAGTAGTGGATATAAAGCTTTGTGTAATCCCGTTCTCCCATGTCTCTCTCCCTCTTCACCCTCTTTTCTTTCCTTCCTCCCTTCCCTCCATACTCAGTTCATGCTGTATACCTGTCCACTGTCCTCCATCTCCTTCTGTGGAGTGCACCAGACCAGGGCCAACCTGTTTGGCTTTGTGTCCAAACATCCGGCGGCGGACATGTTTCACTGTTACCTGTTTCAGAGCAACAAGTTTGTGAGTATAGTGCACCCACACTAGAGACTGTGAGAGTGAAGAGGGCTTTGTGAATACAGTGCACCCACACTAGAGACTGTGAGAGTGAAGAGGGCTTTGTGAATACAGTGCACCCACACTAGAGACTGTGAGAGTGAAGAGGGCTTTGTGAATACAGTGCACCCACACTAGAGACTGTGAGAGTGAAGAGGGCTTTGTGAATACAGTGCACCCACACTAGAGACTGTGAGAGTGAAGAGGGCTTTGTGAATACAGTGCACCCACACTAGAGACTGTGAGAGTGAAGAGGGCGTTGTGAATACAGTGCACCCACACTAGAGACTATGAGAGTGAAGAGGGCTTTGTGAATACAGTGCACCCACACTAGAGACTGAGAGTGAAGAGGGGTTTGTGAATACAGTGCACCCACACTAGAGACTGTGAGAGTGAAGAGGGCTTTGTGAATACAGTGCACCCACACTAGAGACTGTGAGAGTGAAGAGGGCTTTGTGAATACAGTGCACCCACACTAGAGACTGTGAGAGTGAAGAGGGCTTTGTGAATACAGTGCACCCACACTAGAGACTGTGAGAGTGAAGAGGGCTTTGTGAATACAGTGCACCCACACTAGAGACTGAGAGTGAAGAGGGGTTTGTGAATACAGTGCACCCACACTAGAGACTGTGAGAGTGAAGAGGGCTTTGTGAATACAGTGCACCCACACTAGAGACTGTGAGAGTGAAGAGGGCTTTGTGAATACAGTGCACCCACACTAGAGACTGTGAGAGTGAAGAGGGCTTTGTGAATACAGTGCACCCACACTAGAGACTGTGAGAGAGAAGAGGGCTTTGTGAATACAGTGCACCCACACTAGAGACTGAGAGTGAAGAGGGGTTTGTGAATACAGTGCACCCACACTAGAGACTGTGAGAGTGAAGAGGGCTTTGTGAATACAGTGCACCCACACTAGAGACTGTGAGAGTGAAGAGGGCTTTGTAAATACAGTGCACCCACACTAGAGACTGTGAGAGTGAGATTTCACACAACACCATTAGGGTGGAGCTACACTCAACTGCCAATCACAGACTTGCATGAGCAAATCAAAAGTGATCGGCTTACAGTAGATGCAGCCAGACACCATGTGTCATTTTCTTTCATGCCATGCTTTGCTAATGAAACTGTAGATGAAACACACAGTAAGCAGGCTTTGGGTCTGAGCTCTGCTCTGCTCTGTTCTGTTCTGACAGACAGATGGCTCAAGGGTGAGCATGCAGCAAATTTTTCAAAACTGAATTCTATGTTTTGTTTTTAACATAGATGTTGCATTATTTTATTTGTATTTTGCTTAATTCAGTGAAAGTATAACAATTGATTTATTATTGTACCGTGTGATGTGCAAACATTTCAGTAAGTGATTTCTGATCAAAGCAGAAATTCCTTGCAAAAACTGAGAACATGTGCTTAGCTAACAGCGATGGTGCGTGGTACTGAGCGAAACATAAACTGCATTTATCCCTTATTTCTCCAGTACAATAAGCTTTGAAACCAGCATCTCTGTTCCAGAGCAGACCCAGTTTATGAGAATATCACTGACTCAGTGCTGTAATGGGTTTGTTTCACTACCCCCCCCCCCCCCCCTCCAGTCCCACCTGCTGGTGTCTATGATAGGTGATGCGTTCCAGGCATCTCGCAGAGAGGAGAGCACACGCAGCGACAGGGACCTGCAGGTGGAGGCGCTACGCCACAAGGTTCGTCTCACATTTTACCTCTACAATCACACTACACTCACATGAGTAAAACACTTTCACCGTGCTTTGGGGTGCAACTGCCATTCCAATGTGTGATTCCTTCAAAAAACATACTAAGATTCACGGCAGCTGTTGGAAAAGCTTAAGCTTGCTGACACTGACACTGACACACACATTTACACACACTGACACACTGCTGACACTGACACACACATTGACACACTGCTGACACTGACACACACATTGACACACACAGATACACTGGTGACACTGACACACACACTGACACACTGCTGGCACTGACACACACACACTGACACACAGATACACTGGTGACACTGACAAACACATTGATACACTGCGCATGGATTTGGGGGACCTCACACAGGACATTTTATTGACGCCAAGAGCTTTGGATAATAATTTTTCAGAATCTGAAAATGATTCAATTTTTCAGTTTTTTTCCACTTATGTTGTTTTTAGCGTTGATGAGGGTTATAAATATAATGATGCACAGTTTGCCATTACCACCCAGCTGATTTTAATCTAGCGCTGTGTGCAGTCTGTTCCCCTCGCTAACAGGGTCCTGCTCTGTCAGAAAGCCACACACAGGCTCTTTTATAACACACAGTCCACACACGCACAGTTTAAATCTGCCCATTGTCCCTCAGAATGCTCTGGTGTGTAAACTGTTAACGTTGTCTATTGTACTTCAGTATTTTCTGCTGTGGAGCCATTTAATACTGACCACTGTCCCTCAGCTGTGTTAGTTTATGAGCATAGACCATCATACTGTAGAGTAGTGATGCTAATCTCCAGTCCTGGAGGGCTGCAGTGCCTGCAGGTTTAACTCCAGTCCTGCAGGGCCACAGTGTCTGCAGGTTTAACTCCAGTCCTGGAGGGCCGCAGTGTCTGCAGGTTTAACTCCAGTCCTGGAGGGCCGCAGTGTCTGCAGGTTTAACTCCAGTCCTGGAGGGCCGCAGTGTCTGCAGGTTTAACTCCAGTCTTGGAGGGCCGCACTGTCTGCAGGTTTAACTCCAGTCCTGGAGGGCCGCACTGTCTGCAGGTTTAACTCCAGTCCTGGAGGGCCGCAGTGTCTGCAGGTTTAACTCCAGTCCTGGAGGGCCGCAGTGTCTGCAGGTTTAACTCCAGTCCTGGAGTGCCGCAGTGTCTGCAGGTTTAACTCCAGTCCTTGAGGGCCGCAGTGTCTGCAGGTTTAACTCCAGTCCTGGAGGGCTGCAGTGTCTGCAGGTTTAACTCCAGTCCTGGAGTGCCACAGTGTCTGCAGGTTTAACTCCAGTGATGGAGTGCCGCAGTGTCTGCAGGTTTAACTCCAGTCCTGCAGGGCCACAGTGTCTGCAGGTTTAATTCCAGTTCTGGAGGGCTGCAGTGTCTGCAGGTTTAACTCCAGTCCTGGAAGGCCGCAGTGTCTGCAGGTTTAACTCCAGTCCTGGAGGGCCGCAGTGTCTGCAGGTTTAACTCCAGTCCTGGAGGGCCGCAGTGTCTGCAGGTTTAACTCCAGTCCTGGAGGGCCGCAGTGTCTGCAGGTTTAACTCCAGTCCTGGAGGGCCGCAGTGTCTGCAGGTTTTTGAGGTTTTCTTGTTTTCTTTCAATCAACGGGTTATGTATAAAGGCCTTGGATGCAAGGTTTAGTGTAGCCAATCAGTGAGTTATATTACCCACTGGGCTGGACCCTGATGGCTGCACTTAGAACACTCTGGTGTATGTCTGGTGTATGGGGAGCTTGGTTTTTAACTCTGGCCCTTTCCTGTAGAACAAGGTCCTGCAGAAGGAGAACACAGAGCTGAAGAAGAGACTGGCTGCGTTATTGGGCACTGGGGGGGTGCAAGCAGACTGAGGGGGGTGAGTACCATCATCAGGCAGGCCGTAAGTCCTCTCCCTGGCCACTCACACTTACACCATACTGCCATACAGAGAGAGCTGCATCTCTCCCTGTCATTTATATGGTAGTCTGTGGCTCCTGTCCTGCCTGCACACACACACACACACACACACATACCCATGAGTATACATACGCAAACTTTATACTCACCTTTCATTTCCTTGATACCTATTTTTGGTTACAGGCCCTGCATTTTTTCAGCGGCAAGATTTCATGCTGAAGATGACAGCACCCATCTGCTGAAAAGCACATAAACTCAACAGGAAGAAGTGCGGACTCTACCCATCAAAATATCAAAGTAAAGACAGAATCTCACCCAAGAGATTTCACTATTCTGCACTAAAGTAAAAAAAACAGTTAAAACAATGACATTTTCCAGTGTTTTTGCACTCGTATCAGTAGTTTGTAGAAGACTTTTTATTGGAGTATGTTGGCCCTGAGGCTACCTAGAATGTCAGGGTAATTTATTATTCTGTTTGAGAAAATGTTTTCATTAAAAATTGAACAGACACAAACTTCTTTTTTCAGCAAAACAAATTGTTGAGTTCCAAAAAGACTGTTAAATCATGTGTTGTTATTTCTGAGTTTGTGATTACTTTCCATTATAATCAAACTTGTCTTCATTTCTCTCTGTTCAGCTATTACAGTTTGATGAATTACAAAGGCATTTGATGAAAGAATACTGAATTCTGTTTTTTGTTCAAGCGCTTCATTTTATGCAACACTACTGCAAAAAACCTTGGTCTGTACTGTGCCATATGATTGGGCTGAGGAAAACCTTGGTCTGTACTGGGCCATATGATTGGGCTGAGGAAAACCTTGGTCTGTACTGGGCCATATGATTGGGCTGAGGAAAACCTTGGTCTGTACTGTGCCATATGATTGGGCTGAGGAAAACCTTGGTCTGTACTGTGCCATATGATTGGGCTGAGGAAAACCTTGGTCTGTACTGTGCCATATGATTGGTCTGAGGCCAACCTTGGTCTGTACTGGGCCATATGATTGGTCTGAGGCCAACCTTGGTCTGTACTGGGCCATATGATTGGGCTAAAGCAAACCATGGCCAGTATTGGGCCATATGATTGGGCTGATTCTGTGACACCACATGGCCTAACTGACACACTTTCCTCAGATCGCCTGCTCTTCCTCATGATTGAGTGACATTACACAGATATCTGCATAGCTTTTTGTTTTTGTTGTTTTTAATTGGTGATAGCAGTTAATAATTGCGACGTATACCTTCCTGTTCTTTTCAAGCATCACTGTGTAATTTGTAACGCTCTTGTTGACTGCCCTGCATTAAAGTTCCACCTGACTCATGCTGATGTTGTTTTGGCTGTACAGTAGCTGAAGATGGGGCTGCACAGTAATCAGAGTCAGAAAGCAGACCTGTCAGTGAGCGCAGCAATAACTGGGCCATTGAAGTACGTTTTGTGACTTGTTGCATGCATTGAAATCTGGAGCAGCTGTCCTGCTCATAACGTCACTGAGAAAGTGACAGTTTGTGGGGTGAAAAAGGCCTGAGTCATGATCTGCAGCTCTGTGAGTAAAATCACACTCTGTGAGGAAAATCACACTCAGTGAGTAAAATCACACAGTCAGTTCTGTCGGTGTGGGTCTCTGAGAGAACAGATTAGTCATAGAGAGGAAAGTGGGTGTGAGCCCTGAAACTGGACGTTTGAGTCCCAGCTGTGCCATTACTGGCCCACATTGCCCCAGCCTGGCCAGGGCATTATAAAGGTTAAGATGGGGTGGTTCACTGGTGTCACTGCTCTCTAGTGCCCCCTTCTGGTCGGTTCTGCTGGTGCATCTGCACTGGGGAAATAAGCGATGATCTGTGGTCATGTGAATTGGAAGTCACATGCCCACAGCTCTCTCCTCAGCAGCAAACATATGTGTGTGCGTGTGAAACAAAAGAAACAAAAAACGAGTAAAAGCAGCTTTCAAAATCCTAACAGGGAATAATGTGGACTTACCACAGGTGCTGGAAATTTTGTGCATGGAGTCGTTTCTTCTTTCCCCATACCTGGAGCAGTTGGTTTAGGGTTTTAAAACGCAGTTCATCGTGTAAAACGCATAACAAATGGAACATACAGCTCGTATGCATTTCAAAGAGGTTTTCCTCTGTCTTACACTAGTTACCTCAAAATGTCTGCTTCTCCTCCCCTTTTCACTTTCCCCACGTTTCTACTTTTGTCGCCTGTTCTACCTCCATTTGAATGTGGCCCAGACAAAACTATGTGTGCTACGTGTAAGCCCGCTAACCTGTGACACCTGAGGAGCCTTAATACTGGTATAACACACAGAATACAGACACACGTTAAGTAGCTGAGAAAACAGTCCCCGCAGCTAGATTATTTTGTGCTTCTTGTTTTTTTTCCCTCCTCAAGCAACTGCATATTCTGTCACTTAATTTTCCCGCTGAGCATCCAAGTGAAAATTTTCCTCTCCCTACAGCGGTTTCATCCTGCGGTTTCACCGCTCAGAACCTACACGCCGAGTGGAAGGTAGTTAAAAATGTCATGAGAGGAAAGACATATGAGATGCATTACTACCCTTAGCAACAATATAATGAAATCTTGGCCCGTAAGGTTTTGCACAGACTAAGGGAGGTATGGCACAAAGCTACACATCTGAGCTAAGATCAACAAGCTCGCTGAACTTGAGTGATGCGAGCAAACGCTCTCAATACTTGCAAAGAAGAACATTTTCTAGGAATAAAGGCAAGAGAGAAACCATTTCTGGCGTGAAAGCCTCATCATAAAATGATTAAAACTTTCTTAATCGATTGCTCACCGCATGCGACTGTGGTTCGATAATATTTCTCGCACAGCCCGTTTGGTTCAATCAGAGCTGAGTGCGTTGAGGTACAGATGAAAAACATACTTGCAATTCGGCGTCATGTGATAAGGAGGCGTCGAGTCTCCGGAAATGGCGTACACAGGCGAGACCGAACAGCAACAGTAGAAAGTAATGTGAACTTATGGGTCAACACGGCAACTCTTCTGTCTGTCACTGACTTATAAAACGAAGGGAAGGTGGAGATCTGACCGAGAAAAGAGCATTTGCCTCGGCTCACTTGCAAGCCTAAGGTACAGGTAAGATAGCCGGCAAAGTATTATTTCAGCTAGCGCGATGGCTGCCACTGACTGCTTCAGCAGCCAAACAACTCGCTAGCTAGCACTGACTTACCGTGCTTACCATCCTATAGACGGCATGTCTGCTCAGTGTTTGATTCAGCGAGGTAGCAAAACTTTAGATCAGTAACCAGCGAACTGGCGAGTCGGATTATTAATAGCTAAACTGTGACGAAGCTACTGGCTGCTAACGTTTAGTGATCTTGCGAGTTTGGCATGTCAGTGATTGGCATTAGCTAGCAACAGTAACATTGACGTGCTATCAACAACGCCAACGCTGTTAATAACATTGGCATTAGCTGCTTTCGTTACCTAAACGTTGTCTTTCCATTCCCTGCTTGGTCGTAATGTACACAAATTTGCAAGCATTGGGCTTGGTGGAGAAATATTTCATTTAATACTAATGTCCATTAGTCGCTGGTTAGCTAGCAAGCCTTAGCTTTCTACTGTACATGAGCTAGCTTTCCCTCACTGGCAAGTCTTCGGGAAGCTTTGAGCTGTTTCCGATCATGGGTTTTTTTTTTTTACATGCGTTTGGGCGATCCGCTCCAGGCCGCGTCCTTTCCTGCAGGGACTGCCCGAGGAAGGGCCAGCCAATGGGAGCTCACTGGTCCCGGAGCGACAGCACCCTCCTGCCTCTCCCGGAGACCGAGGGCGGGAGGCGGCAGGGGGCTCAAGAGAGAGATGACGATTCTCTGGACGGCCGGGACAGACAGGAGGATATCGCGCAGTTTCCGTATGTGGAGTTCACCGGTCGCGACAGCATCACGTGCCCGACGTGTCAGGGCACGGGCCGGATCCCCTCCGGTGAGCGCCTCTGCTTTCATTTCACTGTAGTCAGCACTGCAGTTCTGTCCTGATTTGTGACTGTGTGGTCGAGCTGCTCTGACGCTGTGGTTGTGGTGACCGTTGCACAGGCCAAGTGAATGAACTGGTGGCTTTGATTCCGTATAGTGACCAGCGGCTGCAGCCTCAGAGAACGTAAGTTACAATCTGCCACTTTTTTTTTTTTTTACTTTTGCACAGCCAGTTTTACTCACTGGTTTATTTAAAAGTCTCATAAAAGTTGAACCAAGGAGTGGTGACGTGGGAGTCACTGTTTGCAATAGTGGCAGAACAGAAGTGATCAAATTTAATTTGTCAGCAAAAGTACTGATCCTTTAAATGAAGTATCGGTTTTAGGACTTTGAACAGGGCATAATCAATGTCTGGATGTGGGGTTTTGGCTGCAGGATGAGATGTATCAGCTGAAAAACATCAGGATGAGTGGGGAAGGCATTTAAAGTCTGTGGTTGAATGGTTCAGCTGTTTGCTGAATGGCACTGTGGCTTTTCTCTGGCTGAGACGGTCAGGTGGGTGTGTTCCTCGCTGCAGGAAGCTGTATGTCGTCCTCTCTGTGGTGCTCTGCCTCCTGGCCTCGTCGCTGGTGGCCTTCTTCATGTTTCCACGCTCTGTTCTGGTGGAGGATGATGGGATACGCACAGTGACCGTTCGCTTTGACCGCAACAACAGCAAAGTCCTCATCAACATGACGGTATGTAGGGCTTCCCATCCGCTCCGTCAGCTCGCCGCGTTGAGATCCGCTCAGGATGTCCGACCATTTCCTCTGCCCACAGAGCACCTTCAACGTCACAAACTCCAACTTCTTCACGGCGCTGGTGGACAGCGTGAGCTGCCAGGTTCTGTACATGAAGACGGTCATCGGCACCCAGCAGCTGGACAATGTCATTAGCATACAGCCCCTCAGCCAGCGCCAGGTCAGTGTGCACACGCTCACACACACACACTCACACACACATGGGCCTGCACACACTCACACAGTGTCACAGTCACTCTTACACACACACACACACACACACACACTCGCATACATACATACACACAGTCACACACAGGTTGGTTTGAGGAATGTTCTGATGTCCTCCCTGATATAACCCGTCTCCTTCCACTGAAGATGTTCCATGCTGTTGAAAGTATGGAGAGAATGTAGCCTAGAATGAAATGGTGACATAAACAGTAACCCTGGTGCAGTTTGACTGAGCGCTCCTGTGGTTTGATCTTTAACCCACTCCTTTGCTGTCCTTGCAGATGAACTTCACTGTCAGCATGGAGATCAGTGGCAGCCTCTCCTATGTTTAGTGAGTATATTGTTGTTTGTAGCATGTCTGTGTTTGTGTATGTGTATGCTATACATGTTGGGGAGTTTGTAAAATAATGGCTGATATGTCGGTGTTATTGTGTGATGTTGTGGTTGTTCTGGCCTGGGATTCGGCCCTGGTGCTCGCTGTGGAGAGTCCAGCACATTCTCACGAGCAGAAGCAGGGCAGAGGGGAAGTGAGTGATGAAGTCTGCAGAAAAGGGAAGGGGTTCTGGCTACAGAAGCTGCAGGAAGAAAGAACAGTTTTGTTAACCACTTTACAGGCGTCTAAAAGGACGGTTTCTCTCTGGAGCACTTGAGAGCGGGCGCAGGACTGTGGGAGCCCTGGTCCAGCATCTGTGTCCAGGCGATCCAGACGACCCTGCGGCCCGCACCTGTGGCCCTGTCAATGTGCACATTTAGGGCTGTGCGTTACGCTGACGTTTGCAAAGACTCACTTCAACAGAGAAGTCCTGTCCTTCGCCCATGCGGTGAAGCATTCTGTGGGCAGTGTGTGTGCGTGTGTGTGCACGAGTGTGCTGGGATGCTCGGTTTGTGGGTTGTGTGAAAAAGCTTTTGAGTGATTGTAAAGTGAGCAGGACTGCCGCAGGACTTTTGCTGTAACCCTGCTCTCTCTGGGGTTTTGCTGTAACCCTGCTCTCTCTGGGGTTTTGCTATAACTCTGCTCTCTCTGGGGTTTTGCTGTAACCCTGCTCTCTCTGGGGTGTTGCTGTAACCCTGCTCTCTCTGAGGTTTTGATGTAACCCAGCTCTCTTTGAGGTTTTGCTGTAACCCTGCTCTCTCTGGGGTTTTGCTGTAACCCTGCTCTCTTTGAGGTTTTGCTGTAACTCTGCTTTCTCTGAGGTTTTGCTGTAACCCTGCTCTCTCTGAGGTTTTGCTGTAACCCTGCTCTCTCTCTCTCTGCAGTGCCTTCTGCACCATGGCCAGCATTAAAGTGCACAACATCGTGGTCTTTATGCAGTAAGTCCTCTCCGTCGCTCAGCACAGGCTGTCTCTCTGCACAGGCTGTCTGTCTCGCAGCCACGCCTGCACTGCACTTCCTCCAGCTTCCTGTCCCTGCCCATTTCTCTCACTCTTTCTCTCTCTCTCTCTCTCTCTCTTTCTCTCTCTCTTCTTCTCTCTTATCTTGTTGCGAATATTATGCTTCACATTTAATTCCTCTCAATCTTCCTTGTTCGTCTTCTTCTTGTTCTTTCTCTTCTCCTTCTTTTTCTTTCTTTTTTTTTTAATTGCTCTTTCTTGCTTTCATTTTCTGTCAATTTTAAGTTTTTGTTTTATTGTTTTTGGTTAAGTAAGATATTTTTATATAAGATTTAAACAGTTTAATGTTACAAAATCGCATAAAGCACTGTGTCTCTCTCAGGACCTCGTGAAGACCTCGTACATGGTCCGCACGGCTCAGAACACGCTGGAAGCGTACCGCTACATCGACTGTGGCTCTAACTCCACCTCCCGCCAGCAGCCCCTCAGGCCCCGCCTCCTTTGACCCCTGACCCTGCCCGTTGTCATGCCTACTGATACAGCAAAGCACTGTGG
>JAFBMS010001417.1:0-41640 GCA_019788955.1 Albula glossodonta
ATGTACCCCCCACTGCACAGAGCCCCCCCATATCTATGTACCCCCCCACTGCACAGAGCCCCCCCATATCTAATGTACCTCCACTGCACAGAGCCCCCCCATATCTAATGTACCCTCCACTGCACAGAGCCCCCCCCATATCCAATGTACCCCCCCTGCACAGAGCCCCCCCCCCCATATCTAATGTACCCCCCCAGCACAGAGCCCCCCCCATATCTAATGTACCCCCCCACTGCACAGAGCCCCCCCCCCCCAATCTAATGTACCCACCCCACCCAGCACAGAGCCCCCCCATATCTAATGTACCCCACTGCACAGAGCCCCCCCATATCTAATGTACCCCACCCAGCACAGAGCCCCCCATATCTAATGTACCCCACCCAGCACAGAGCCCCCCCTCCCCCCGCCCCATCTAATGGGCTCCACCCCAATTGCCTCCTTACAAATAATTTTTTGGTCTTGTGATTGAATTGGTGAACCAATAGTTGCCAAGGAGCTTTTTGGCCCCTGGGAGCCACCATACTGAGCCAGAGAGGTCACAGCTAGTTTTACTTCACTGCCCTGTGAGTCACAGAAGCTGTCTGAGCTTACTCTGGCTCTGTGTTTGTCTGTGTGCAGAGGAGCTGAAGGAGAAGCTGCAGGACTTTGTGGACGAGACCAATGGTCAGCGTCCCGGCTTCATCAAGGTGGTGCGCCACGCCAAGCAGGAGGGGCTGATCCGAGCACGGGTCAGCGGCTGGAGGGCCGCCAGCGCCCCGGTAGTGGCCCTGTTTGATGCCCATGTGGAGTTCAGCATCGGCTGGTGAGAGCAGAGAGCATTGTTAGTGCTTCATTATGTGAGAGCGCCATGGCTAATGTAACAGCAGAGCTGCAGCACATTAGCATTGTTAGTGCTTCATTATGTGAGAGCGCCATGGCTAATGTAACAGCAGAGCTGCAGCACATTAGCATTGTTAGTGCTTCATTATGTGAGAGCACCATGGCTAATGTAACAGCAGAGCTGCAGCACATTAGCATTGTTAGTGCTTCATTATGTGAGAGCGCCATGGCTAATGTAACAGCAGAGCTGCAGCACATTAGCATTGTTAGTGCTTCATTATGTGAGAGCACCATGGCTAATGTAACAGCAGAGCTGCAGCACATTAGCATTGTTAGTGCTTCATTATGTGAGAGCGCCATGGCTAATGTAACAGCAGAGCTGCAGCACATTAGCATTGTTAGTGCTTCATTATGTGAGAGCGCCATGGCTAATGTAACAGCACTCTGCATGGTTCAGTGAGGACCTGAGTCCCCCTACTGTAGCACAGGTGAGGAGCCCATAGTGACAGCACATTAGTTTTACCCAGCATGCCTTGGGGCAGGAGATTCAGTTCCCTGATGGAGTTTAACATGCTTCATAATTTTACCCAATTCAGCCTGACCCAAATCTTTCACAGCTTTGAACAGTTTTTAAATCATTTCCACATTTAATCTGTACTGACGCTGCATTTAAGTCAGATATCAAAAATAATACAAACAGAAGAACACTTTCACTAAATTATAAATGTGTGCACCTCAGTTATTTTGCATTACTGCAAGAGGCAGAAACACTGCAGAGTTTTGGAAATTGTGTATTTATTTTTACATTATCATAGACAATTCAATTATTTGCTTTTTCTGTATCACAATAAAGTTTGATTTTGTGGTTTGGATTTGTGAAGTGTCAGCACAGGCTGCATGCTGAATGGCCACACACACTGCCTCAGATACACATCTGAATTACTGCTATCTTCACTCTGTGTTAGCCACAAGGGACAGTTTTTGTAATTAACAAATCACACATTGTACAATTACTGTTAAGATGGAAACGATTGTGCAGCTTTTGTCATCATTTCAGGTTTGAGCTATCATGGAGCTTGACTGAATTCTGCTAGCGGGGCAATAATTTCTGTGCATTATTTCTGGTGAAGGATTAACATTTTGGAATACAGAAAAAGATCTGGTGCAGAAAAAAGTTTCAGTGTTATTTTTTGTCCTTCTAGGGCTGAACCCATTCTGCAGCGAATCAGGGAGGATCGGACACGGGTCATATCACCATCTTTTGACAATATAAAATATGATACATTTGAGATTGAAGAGTACCCGCTCTCTGCCCAGGGGTTTGACTGGGAGCTGTGGTGCCGTTACTTGAACCCACCCAAATCCTGGTGGAACCAGAATAACAACAGTGCCCCCATCAGGTACCTTTGCTCCAGTGCTACTGCCACACCACACGGATTCACATGAACGTCTTCATCTTAAATCAGTCATGCTCACAAACTGCTCTGCCCCACAGCCACATTCAGACAGACTTGTACATAAAAAGCTTGTCTAAAGCACCAGCTCGGTGTGCCGGATATCAGCTCTTCTCTTGCTATGCCACTTGCATTCTGTACATGATGTACAGCCCAGTTGCATCAGTTTCTTGTAAGAGCATTTTTGTGATCAATACAAACAGCCTCTGGCAGCTGTTGTAAAATAGATCTGTAAATGATTCCCACATTGATCATGAGCGCACTGAACACACGGTCATGATTCTGCCAACGGTTACTCACTGTGATAATTTGCTACATCCGCTGGTAGGTCCTAAATGTAGTAATTAAGAGAGATCTGATTGCCAAAACATTGGATCAGATTATATTTTATGAAATATATAATAACAAGTATGTCTCATTCACACATTCATCCAGAGTGAGGCAGAAAGCTGTTGCCATAGCTTTGCCATGGAGGGGCATGTTTCCGCTGGCAGGGTGGTCCCCACCTCACTTAGCAACAGCGCCCCCTTTGGTCAGTTGGGTGCCTGAAATCTGTCTGCTCCAGCTGGGTTCATATAGTAGCCCTCACACACAGTGACTGCATAGCTCAGCTGGGGGATGCAGAGTGACTGAGCAGCTTAGTTTGGGGATGCAGAGTGACCGAGCAGCTTAGTTTGGGGATGCAAAGTGACTAAGCAGCTTAGTTTGGGGAAGCAGAATGACCGAGCAGCTTAATTTGGGGATGCAGAGTGACTGAGCAGCTTAGTTTGGGGAAGCAGAATGACCGAGCAGCTTAGTTTGGGGATGCAGAGTGACGGAGCAGCTTAGTTTGGGGATGCAGAGTGACAGAGCAGCTTAGTTTGGGGATGCAGAGTGACGGAGCAGCTTAGTTTGGGGATGCAGAGTGACCGAGCAGCTTAGTTTGGGGAAGCAGAATGACCGAGCAGCTCAGCTTTGGAACTGCAGATTGCCAATAAAGTGGAGACTGGGCTTTACATACTGAAAAATATCACTGTGATCATTTATACAACTTACAAAAACTGTGGTGTGAACAGAATTGTTGTTTACTGGTTATTGGTTCTTCCCTCTCTTTTTCCCCAGGAGCCCAGCTCTGATTGGCTGCTTTGTGGTGGATAGGAAATACTTTGAGGAAATTGGTCTTCTGGATGAAGGAATGGAAGTATATGGGGGTGAAAATGTGGAGCTTGGTATCAGGGTGAGTTAGGATATCATTTCTATGATGTCATACCACTGAAAACTCAGGATCAGTGTGATTTATGAACTATTAACACCAGGGTGAGTCAAGATGCCACAGTGCCCAGAGCAGGGAGTAAGGGTGAGTTATGACATCACACTGTCTTGTGCAGAGCTGGTTTATGGAAATTACTGGCCTCCCCCTGGGGATTCATGGTAATTAACCTGTTCTAGGATCAGTGTGGAGTGTTTCCTGCACCGTTTTTCTGGTTTTTATCCCGCAGTCCCAAGTATAATGTTCTGGCTCTGGGTTCTGCTTCTACTGCATGGGAACCCTGGTCACATCAGTGTCACCCACAGCTGTGGGTCTATAATGAACAAAAGCTGCATCTTTATATTGCAGTAAATCCCATTACAATGAGGTCACTTAATACATTAGTTTGTGTAAAAGCCAGTTACAGCAAAGACGTCAATTCTAAGGGCAACCGCCTCACCCCTTTTACAATCAAACCAAACCACAGCCAATCACATAGCTTCAAAGCACAGTGTCAAACCATAACCCCACACAGCAATGTAGCATCAAATTAACGCTGATCCTATCTCTGGGAATCACTGCTCGGGTTCTACTGCATACTGTTATGTACAATTAACTAAACAGATTTTAGATAATAGGGCAGTGTGGATTCATGTATATTATTGCATAGAATGTAGTTATTGTGTAGTTCATTGCAGTGTAATTATTTAGTAGATATGTCATAGTAAATTAAGTAATCGAGGGAGGGACAGAGAGTTGAATGTATTATACTACTCTGAAACAGTTTATTTCAGCAAACCCATTTTATCATCACAATCCTAAGGGGGCCGAATGTGTAGCTGACCTCCTTTGCTGTGATTTTCCTGAGAGATTAGGCTCTCACATATGCAGCCATCCATGCAGACCCACACACTCTGCATTTAATCACTATAGGTCTGCAGATTTGAGTCTCCGCTCCTGCAGAAACATACACCCCTGTGACTGATTTGAGTCTCCGCTCCTGCAGAAACATACACCCCTGTGACTGATTTGAGTCTCCGCTCCTGCAGAAACGTACAGCCCTCTGACAGATTTGAGTCTCCGCTCCTGCAGAAACATACACCCCTGTGACTGATTTGAGTCTCCGCTCCTGCAGAAACATACACCCCTGTGACTGATTTGAGTCTCCGCTCCTGCAGAAACGTACACCCCTGTGACTGATTTGAGTCTCCGCTCCTGCAGAAACATACACCCCTGTGACTGATTTGAGTCTCCGCTCCTGCAGAAACATACACCCCTGTGACTGATTTGAGTCTCCGCTCCTGCAGAAACGTACACCCCTGTGACTGATTTGAGTCTCCGCTCCTGCAGAAACATACACCCCTGTGACTGATTTGAGTCTCCGCTCCTGCAGAAACGTACACCCCTGTGACTGATTTGAGTCTCCGCTCCTGCAGAAACGTACACCCCTGTGACTGATTTGAGTCTCCGCTCCTGCAGAAACATACACCCCTGTGACTGATTTGAGTCTCCGCTCCTGCAGAAACATACACCCCTGTGACTGATTTGAGTCTCCGCTCCTGCAGAAACATACACCCCTGTGACTGATTTGAGTCTCCGCTGTAGACTCCTGTGTTAGTCCCATCAGGTTGCATTGATTTCTGTGTCATTTGAGTAGGGAAAATTAATCAGTGGAAGTTACCGGTGTTAAAAATTTACGTAAAGTGGTTAAGTTCTCCTACTCAAATGCAATTTGTTTTCTCAAACTATTTAACTTAACAGAAGTTGTTGGATTTTACTGTCAGCAGCTGCCTTATCAGTGTTGAAATTCACAAAGCACAGTATGTAGTGGGTCTCAAACACAAAACAATTTAGCCACTGCCCTAGTAAAAGCAGAATTTACTTTCAGTGCAAATGCACCTGTTAGCTTCTATGATCTCTGCACGCTGTTGTAGGTTGTCGTCATCCAGACTGCCGACACTCAATAATGAAACCAGCAAAGGGTGGATTTTCAGAGTGATTGTGTAATAACAGTGTAATCAGTAAAGTGTATTGTGTCAAAGGTGTGTAAAAATGTGGAACAAAACTATTCAAAAATAAGCTCTTTCAAACTTTGCGCTCTATTACAAATCAATTTAGCAGCGCTGTGTGGTTTAAAAACCTCATCCACTCCATTCATACTAGGACGCCATCTCCCAAACAAAAAAAACCTACTTCCCTTATTCCCATGTGTCCGTTTCAAGTGGGCAGGGTTTAGACTCAATGGCCAGTCAAAAATAATTAAACTCAAGAAATCAAAACATTAACTAATAAATAGGAAGCTTTACTTATAATAGTTCATCCACAATCCTAATTTAATTTTTTTTGTTAACTTGGGTAATTGGGCTCCAAAACAATACTACACTATGGAAAAAAATGGAGAATAGCTGATATACAGAGATGGCCTCCGCCATAATGAGGAAACAGAGCATGCATTGTGAAGATTACCCATTTCTGCTGCGTTCCTGCTCCCTTGGCATTCTCCCCTGGAAGAAGAGCAGGTTTGCACACACTGGAAGTGATGTCATCGGCTATGACTGCATGACAGGAGCTCACGCAGGCTCATAAAGCCATCTCTCTTCAGTGTCTGCAACTTCCACTCAAATATAATTCTTCACCATTTGAGACAGTTTAATTGCTGTGTCACGTGCTTCACCTGAGAGAAAGCAGAAATGTAAAGTTAGTGGAAGGAACTTATTTGATGTGCACTTCTGTCAGTTTGATAGGCTCATTCTAATTTTATTTTTTTTTTTTTGTAATTTTCAAGAAATTTTTGATTTGTCTGGGCCTCATGCTCGTTGATCACCCTTGTTTTATAATGATGGGGATCGGAGAAAGTTAATTGCATTGTTACTTGAAGGAAACGGGTGAGTATCCAGGGATGTGATTTTATGGCCAAATGGAGCAATTCTGTTGTGGCTGATCCTTCCCTCTCTCTCCCTCTCTTTTTCTCATCCCTCTCTCTGTCCCGCTCCCTGACTGAAACTAACTTCCTTTTGTAATATCTCAGCTGAGCTCTGTGGTGACCCCCTGCTGTTCACAGTATGTTGCACTAAAGTGTGGAGAGAAATGATGTTTTACTTTGCATAATGTATGCTAATGAGGAGAACACACTGCACTGTATTTTCCATTGAGGGTATTTTGGGGAATACTACATTTTTGGGCTGCTGGCACTTTGTGTGTATACATGTGGGTGTGTTTGTGTGTAATACCAGGTGTGGCAGTGTGGGGGCAGTGTGGAGGTCCTGCCCTGCTCTCGGATTGCACACATTGAGCGTGCTCATAAGCCCTACACCGAGGACCTGACAGCTCACGTCCGGAGGAATGCACTTCGAGTGGCCGAGGTTTGGATGGATGAGTTCAAGAGCCATGTCTATATGGCTTGGAACATTCCACAGAGGGTGAGCCCCCAACCCCTCTCCCCAAAGCTCCCTGCCCTGTGGCTGTGCTCCTTCATTCAGAGACACAGAGCCATGGCTCAGTCACACCCCTGCAGAGGAAACACTGCTGCCTCTGCTCATTACATTCACCTCCACTCTGTGCAGCTCAGGTTTTACTGACTGAGCCACTCTACAGGGTCTTCACTGACTGAGCCACTCTACAGGGTCTTCACTGACTGAGCCACTCTACAGGGTCTTTAGTGACTGAGCCACTCCACAGGGTCTTTACTGACTGAGCCATTCAACAGGGTCTTTACTGACTGAGCCACTCCACAGGGTCTTTACTGACTGAGCCACTCTACAGGGTCTTTACTGACCAAGCTATTCTACAGGGTCTTTACTGACTGAGCCACTCCACAGGGTCTTTACTGACTGAGCCGTTCTACAGGGTCTTTACTGACTGAGCCATTCTACAGGGTCTTTACTGACTGAGCCACTCCACAGGGTCTTTACTGACTGAGCCGTTCTACAGGGTCTTTACTGACTGAGCCACTCTACAGGGTCTTTACTGACTGAGCCGTTCTACAGGGTCTTTACTGACTGAGCCACTCCACAGGGTCTTTACTGACTGAGCCGTTCTACAGGGTCTTTACTGACTGAGCCACTCCACAGGGTCTTTACTGACTGAGCCATTCTACAAGGTCTTTACTGACTGAGCCACTCTACAGGGCCTTTACTGACTGAGCCATTCTACAGGGTCTTTACTGACTGAGCCACTCCACAGGGTCTTTACTGACTGAGCCGTTCCACAGGGTCTTTACTGACTGAGCCACTCCACAGGGTCTTTACTGACTGAGCCATTCTACAGGGTCTTTACTGACTGAGCCACTCCACAGGGTGTTTACTGACTGAGCCGTTCTACAGGGTCTTTACTGACTGAGCCACTCCACAGGGTCTTTACTGACTGAGCCGTTCTACAGGGTCTTTACTGACTGAGCCAATCTACTGGGTCTTTACTGACTGAGCCACTCTACAGGGTCTTTACTGACTGAGCAACTTGATAGGGCCCAGCCTGCACTGATGGCTAAGAGTATTTTCTGTTATATTGATACGATGAGGCCCCTTGGTGTGGCAGGAAAATGTGCATGCACTTTTCAGCATATTAGTGTTATTGGCATAGTTTGATAATGTTCTTATCAAATGGTAAAGGGCGTCCTGAAGGAAGCCAGTGCTAAGGTGTGATCTGTAGGGAACAAATGCTCAGTAATGTACTGCACGGAGCAAATGCTAAGTGTGCCTTATAGGAGACTAATGCTAGATTGTTTACTATAGTGTGTGTCCTGTAGGACGTAAATTGTAATGTGTGCCCTCTAAGAGGCTACTGCTAACATGAGCGCTAATGTTAGTGTGCTTATTTATCAGGCTAATGCAACCATGTCTCCTGTAGGGAGCTTTTCTCACAGAGTTCAGTGATCCATCTCCCTGACAGCTGGCTTAGTTTTTTTTCTATCTGACTAATAAGCAACTGGTAAAAAAACCAGTCTCCCACCCCAGTCTCATGACCAGCTCATCACCAGGAAAACGTTCGAATATGCAGCCAGACACATTTTAAGAGGTGTGCTGCACTGCCAGCTGTGATATGTAGTTGTTTCCAGCACAAACAATCCCAGCATACAGAAGAGACCATGCACTTATTTTAAAGCACAAAGGCCTATTTCCTAACCTGCTGGATAAGTGAAATCGCTTTCTGCTCCGCCGGTTTCAGCGTGGGACTCATTCAGAGCCCTGCTCATTAAGAGGCAGAGCTCCTCTAATTGTTTGTTCGTTAAGCGTTCATTACTGCAGCCACAGTTTCTCAGTTTACAGTAATGTTTGTCCCTCCCTGCCATTATCCATCATGCATCACTGCTACTGCCCTGGTTCTGCTGCGACCTGCAGTTCTGCTTCTACACGTCCCAAAGTTAATTTGGGCTTGATAAACAGCCTGCCTGTTCTCCAGCCTCACTCTCCTCCACCACTGTAAACAGTTCAGCTGCCATCCTTAATCCGGCCTTGAGGAGAGAAAGTGTAACACACACACATACGCGCACGCACGCACACACACACGCACGCACACACACTAGCACACACTCATACACAAACACACAGCTCCCACACTAACACTGGTGTGTGTGTGTGTGTGTGTGCGCGTGCGTGCGTGCGTGCGTGCGTGCGTGGGTGCGTGCATGTGCATGTGTATAGGACTCGGGGATTGACATAGGGGATGTGTCTGAGAGGAGGGCACTAAGGAAGAGGCTGCAGTGCCGCACGTTCCGCTGGTACCTGGTGAACGTGTACTCAGAGATGAGGATGTACATGGACACCATTGCCTACGGAGTGGTGAGTATACACTTGCATCACCACAATCACACACACACACACACACACAAACATACAGTGGGTACGGAAAGTATTCAGACCCCTTTAAATTTTTCACTCTTTGTTTCATTGCAGCCATTTGCTAAAATCAAAAAAGTTAATTTTATTTCTCATTAATGTACACTCAGCACCCCATCTTGACCTAAAAAAAGAGAAATGTAGAAATTTTTGCAAATTTATTAAAAAAGAAAAACTGAAATATCACATGGTCATAAGTATTCAGACCCTTTGCTTAGTATTGAGTAGAAGCACCCTTTTGAGCTAGTACAGCCATGAGTCTTCTTGGGAATGATGCAACAAGTTTTTCACACCTGGATTTGGGGATCCTCTGCCATTCTTCCTTGCAGATCCTCTCCAGTTCTGTCAGGTTGGATGGTGAACGTTGGTGGACAGCCATTTTCAGGTCTCTCCAGAGATGCTCAATTGGGTTTAGGTCAGGGCTCTGACTGGGCCAGTCAAGAATGGTCACAGAGTTGTTCCGAAGCCACTCCTTTTTTATTTTAGCTGTGTGCTTAGGGTCATTGTCTTGTTGGAAGGTGAACCTTTGGCCCAGTCTGAGGTCCTGAGCACTCTGGAAGAGGTTTTCTTCCGGATATCTCTGTACTTGGCCGCATTCATCTTTTCTTCAATTGCAACCAGTCGTCCTGTCCCTGCAGCTGAAAAACACCCCATTAGCATGATGCTGCCACCACCATGTTTCACTGTTGGGATTGTTTTGGGAAGGTGATGAGCAGTGCCTGGTTTTCTCCACACATGTCACTTAGAATTAATGCCAGAAAGTTCAATCTTGGTCTCATCAGACCAGAGAATCTTATTTCTCATAGTCTGGGAGTCCTTCATGCGTTTTTTGGCAAATTCTATGCAGGCTTCCATATGTCTTGCACTGAGGAGAGGCTTCCATCGGGCTACTCTGCCACTCTTAGGAACCTTGAGTGCTGCAGAAATTCTTCTGTAACCTTGGCCAGATCTGTGTCTTGCCACAATTCTGTCTCTGAGCTGCTTGGGCAGTTCCTTCGACCTCATGATTCTCATTTGCTCTGACATGCACTGTGAGCTGTAAGGTCTTATATAGACAGGTGTGTGCCTTTCCTAATCAAGTCCAATCAATTTAATTAAACACAGCTGGACTCCAATGAAGGAGTAGAACCATCTCAAGGAGGATCAGAAGAAATGGACAGCATGTGAGTTAAATATGAGTGTCACAGCAAAGGGTCTGAATACTTATGACCATGTGATATTTCAGTTTTTCTTTTTTAATAAATTTGCAAAAATTTCTACATTTCTGGTTTTTTCTGTCAAGATGGGTTGCTGAGTTTACATTAATGTGAAAAAAAAAGAACTTTTTCGATTTTAGCAAATGGCTGCAATGAACCTAAGAGTGAAAAATTTAAAGGGGTCTGAATACTTTCCGTACCCACTGTACGTATACACACACACACACACTCACAGCACATCCACACACACAGCACCTTAATGGTGTGTTCTGTACAGGTCAATCTGTGAGTGAAGCACACAGGTGTGTTCTGTATAGGTGAATCTGTGAGCCATACAGTGCTATGGTGAGATACTGAGATGCTACATGTAACTAGCTAGTCTCTCCTCAAAGCTCCCCCCTGCAGAATAAGTGGATTTGCATGTGCATGCCAGCTCTGTTCATATTTGATATTCATGTTAAACCTAAACTTGTCAACTTGATGCCAACTGCAGTCTTGAATAATCTGGTGTAGTGATGCAGTCTTAACGCCTTGTTTGATTTTGCCTCACGCTCTTCTGCTGAGGCAATAAAAGGTAGAAAGGCTGTGAAAAAATAGGTCACCCTATTAAAGCTTTGCTGGGGAGGTGGGCAACCAAAAATAACCACACTTGTGATGCACAGTGACGTTTGATGAGTGGCCAATCGCGTGTGGGAGATAGCATCATGGGACAATATCTGCATAGTTTCAAAACAGCAGCTCAGTAGAAGAAGAATATGGAAATAACACTGTTTTTTGTTTTATGGATGACAGCCAGGGATCGCAAGCCCCTGTATGTGACTCAAAACTCATTTACATTTTTTCTCATGATGTGTGTGTGTGTGCGTGCGCATGAATGTTCATGCTTAAGTATATAAATGTGTTTGTGTATATGTGTGTGTATTTGAGAATCTGTGTGTTTGACTGTGTAAGTGTGTATTTCACTGTCTGTGTTTGTGTATTTGAGAGTGTGTGCGTGTTTGTGTGTGTATGAAAGTATGTGTATTTGATTGTGTTTGAGTGTGTGTGTGTGTGTGTGTGTGTTTGTTTGTGTATGAGTGTGTATGTATTTATTTTTTCCACATCTCTGGATGTACCATCCTGATACATCCAGAGACCAACAGCACAAATCATGGATCTGTGCAGAGTAAAGAAAACTTCATTTTTCACTCTGTAACCAGCTGATGTGTCCTGACAGTGACACTGAGTAAAGGAAGTCCCACGATTCGCATTACACTAAAACCTGACAACACACGTCAATATGCAAGCGCTCTGCCCAAAGGCCCTCTTTCAAAAAGAGCAGCTTTAAGCAGACTTGCTGCCTATCTGCCTCATGTTCCCACAGAATCATTATGTCCAATTAAACTGTTCTGTTTCTTTGGCCAGAGCAAAGCTGTGAGTTTTGGGAAGGAACTCAAATTGAGCTTCAGACAGCATGATGAAGAGGAGCAGTATGATGCACTGGGGAGGAGCCCCTGAGCGATTCTGCTTCAGCATTTCACAACAATTCAGTATCCCAGTTTCTAATACAGGATTCAATGTTGCTCAATTCATTTGCTGCTTCATGTAGATATGAGGATCAGATGTGGCAAACATACCCACCCTGAATAATATCAACTGTAACATACAGTATATAACCTTCTTATTTCCCCTAATACAGCCTCATGTTTCCGACATCATAACACACATTCACTGTGAAGCCATTATAACATGTTTTCATTTAAAGACCTCTGTTGCTTCGTGGCTCATAAAACGCTGGATCTCCTTCCTCTGTCTGTCCCTCCTCCCCAGCTGAAGAACTCCCTGAAGAGTGACCTGTGTCTGGATCAGGGGCCGGACACTGACAACATTCCCATCCTGTACATCTGCCATGGGATGACCCCCCAGGTCAGAGGCTCCTCACCCCCAAATCCCCAAATCCCTAAATCCCCAGTACCCCAAACCTCTAAACCTCTGTACTTCAGCTGTGTGCCTTAAGCTCTGAAACATTTGTTTGGCTTTTTGGTATTACGTATTCTCTTTAAGTAGTCTCCCTGTTACGTATCCTCTTTAAGTAGTCTCCCTGTTACGTATTCTCTTTAAGTAGTCTCCCTATAGTATCACCACTAGAAAATTTCAAATGACCACACAGTTCAGAATGGTTCCCAGCTGCTTCCATACAAAGTAGTGTGATTATTTTCAAGAAAAAGGAGCTGCAATATGAGAGAAAATTGCCTGCTTGACTTTTCTGTTGTTGGTTTGCTAACTCTAGAGCGTTCAAAGACATAAATATCATGTCCACAGGACTGGCCTGAAAGCCTGCAGACAGATATTAGCAGCTGAACACAGAAAGTGCAGTGCTGCATCCTGCAGAATGGCAGTGTGACCTGAGGTGTGAGTGCGAGCAGGTGCTCTAATTGGAAGTTACCTGGGACAGCTCTGTATGTCCACGCTTTCATGGGTCTCAAGCTGCCAGCCAGACAGGGGGAATCTCAGGGATAACACTGTGCTGTCAGACAGACAGGATGAATCTCAGGGATAACACTGTGCTGCCAGACAGACAGGATGAATCTCAGGGATAACACTGTGCTGCCAGACAGACAGGATGAATCTCAGGGATAACACTGTGCTGCCAGACAGACAGGATGAATCTCAGGGATAACACTGTGCTGTCAGACAGACAGGATGAATCTCAGGGATAACACTGTGCTGTCAGACAGACAGGATGAATCTCAGGGATAACACTGTGCTGTCAGACAGACAGGATGAATCTCAGGGATAACTCTGTGCTGTCAGACAGACAGGATGAATCTCAGGGATAACACTGTGCTGTCAGACAGACAGGATGAATCTCAGGGATAATTCTGTGCTGTCAGACAGACAGGATGAATCTCAGGGATAACACTGTGCTGTCAGACAGACAGGATGAATCTCAGGGATAATTCTGTGCTGTCAGACAGACAGGATGAATCTCAGGGATAATTCTGTGCTGTCAGACAGACAGGATGAATCTCAGGGATAACACTGTGCTGTCAGACAGACAGGATGAATCTCAGGGATAATTCTGTGCTGTCAGACAGACAGGATGAATCTCAGGGATAACACTGTGCTGTCAGACAGACAGGATGAATCTCAGGGATAATTCTGTGCTGTCAGACAGACAGGATGAATCTCAGGGATAACACTGTGCTGTCAGACAGACAGGATGAATCTCAGGGATAATTCTGTGCTGTCAGACAGACAGGATGAATCTCAGGGATAATTCTGTGCTGTCAGACAGACAGGATGAATCTCAGGGATAATTCTGTGTTGTCAGACAGACAGGATGAATCTCAGGGATAATGCTGTGCTGTCAGACAGACAGGATGAATCTCAGGGATAATTCTGTGCTGTCAGACAGACAGGATGAATCTCAGGGATAATTCTGTGCTGCCAGACAGACAGGGTGAATCTCAGGGATAACGCTGTGCTGCTAGACAGACAGAGGGAATCTCAGGGATAACGCTGTGCTGTCAGACAGACAGGATGAATCTCAGGGATAATTCTGTGCTGTCAGACAGACAGGATGAATCTCAGGGATAATTCTGTGCTGTCAGACAGACAGGGTGAATCTCAGGGATAATTCTGTGCTGTCAGACAGACAGGATGAATCTCAGGGATAATTCTGTGCTGTCAGACAGACAGGATGAATCTCAGGGATAATGCTGTGCTGTCAGACAGACAGGATGAATCTCAGGGATAATTCTGTGCTGTCAGACAGACAGGATGAATCTCAGGGATAATTCTGTGCTGCCAGACAGACAGGGTGAATCTCAGGGATAACGCTGTGCTGTCAGACAGACAGGATGAATCTCAGGGATAACACTGTGCTGTCAGACAGACAGGATGAATCTCAGGGATAATTCTGTGCTGTCAGACAGACAGGATGAATCTCAGGGATAATTCTGTGCTGTCAGACAGACAGGATGAATCTCAGGGATAATTCTGTGCTGTCAGACAGACAGGATGAATCTCAGGGATAACACTGTGCTGTCAGACAGACAGGATGAATCTCAGGGATAATTCTGTGCTGTCAGACAGACAGGATGAATCTCAGGGATAACACTGTGCTGTCAGACAGACAGGATGAATCTCAGGGATAATTCTGTGCTGTCAGACAGACAGGATGAATCTCAGGGATAACACTGTGCTGTCAGACAGACAGGATGAATCTCAGGGATAATTCTGTGCTGTCAGACAGACAGGATGAATCTCAGGGATAATTCTGTGCTGTCAGACAGACAGGATGAATCTCAGGGATAATTCTGTGTTGTCAGACAGACAGGATGAATCTCAGGGATAATGCTGTGCTGTCAGACAGACAGGATGAATCTCAGGGATAATTCTGTGCTGTCAGACAGACAGGATGAATCTCAGGGATAATTCTGTGCTGCCAGACAGACAGGGTGAATCTCAGGGATAACGCTGTGCTGCTAGACAGACAGAGGGAATCTCAGGGATAACGCTGTGCTGTCAGACAGACAGGATGAATCTCAGGGATAATTCTGTGCTGTCAGACAGACAGGATGAATCTCAGGGATAATTCTGTGCTGCCAGACAGACAGGGTGAATCTCAGGGATAATTCTGTGCTGTCAGACAGACAGGATGAATCTCAGGGATAATTCTGTGCTGTCAGACAGACAGGATGAATCTCAGGGATAATTCTGTGCTGCCAGACAGACAGGGTGAATCTTAGGGATAATTCTGTGCTGTCAGACAGACAGGGGGAAACTCAGGGAAACTGCTGTGCTGCCAGACAGACAGGGGGAATCTCAGGGATAACGCTGTGCTGCCAGAAAGACAGGATGAATCTCAGGGATAACGCTGTGCTGCCAGACAGACAGGGGAATCTCAGAGATAACACTGTGCTGCCAGACAGACAGGGGATGTCTCAGGGAAACTGCTGTGCTGCCAGACAGACAGGGGGAATCTCAGTGATAATGCTGTGCTGCCAGACAGACAGGGGAAATCTCAGGGATAATTCTGTGCTGCCAGAAAGACAGGATGAATCTCAGGGATAACACTGTGCTGCCAGACAGACAGGGGAATCTCAGAGATAACACTATGCTGCCAGACAGACAGGGGAAGTCTCAGGGAAACTGCTGTGCTGCCAGACAGACAGGGGGAATCTCAGTGATAATGCTGTGCTGCCAGACAGACAGGGGAAATCTCAGGGAAACTGCTGTGCTGCCAGACAGACAGGGGGAATCTCAGGGATAACGCTGTGCTGCCAGATAGACAGGGGGAATCTCAGGGATGACACTGTGCTGCCAGACAGACAGGGGAAATCTCAGGGATAACGCTGTGCTTCCTGACAGATGGGGAATCTCAGGGATTTGCTGCCAATTTTGCCAACTTCTCTTAACCATCACAGAAGAGCACTGAATGTGTGACTCAGCTGAATACAGCAAAGAATTCATTAAAAATGAATGCTATTATTGATTGCTTAGCAAATTTAGTATTATCAAAATATGTATTCTTGTTCTTTTATTGTTTTGCAGCTGTTCGTTCTGTTTTGAAGCATTTTATTCAATATTTCTCTGTATCAGTGGTAGTTTCTTATTCATAATTCCCCCAACACAAAGCAAGAGGCTTATAGTCATGTTAAATCTCATGGTGCTGCAAAGTAATATGTTTCAGTATGGGTCAAAAACCACCAGCACATATCTATCAATCAATGCTTAATTGCATGTGATTATTAATCAGTAATCATTACTGATTATCAATCAAGTTTAAATAGGAATTGCAATGGAAGGATCATTAATGATCACTCAATAAACTGCCTGACTTACCGGCTCTGGCGCCATTGTTCTCTAGAGGACAGAGATGCAGGCAATGCAAACTCTGCTCTCCATATCTACAGTGGATCAAGCAGCATCACACTCCTGCTGACTTTAAAGGTCTGGGCTCCTTTGGGACTGAGCACTGCTGTAGGCTGCAGCAGTGGTGCGCTTTTGCTACACAGAAGAGTTTATGTGCTGGTTGTTCAGGCCTTGGTCAGTGAAGCAGAGTATGAACAGCACAATTCTTTTTCTGTGCTCAGCCAATGGACTCAAGGTTAAATCCTGTTTTACTCCAGCACTGCATTGGCTGGCAGCATGGATGGCTCACTCCATGCCTCAGTCAGTGTTGCTCATTGTCTTCTCTTCCTGTGAATCGGGGAAAGGTCTGCAATGAAGAGTGAGCAGTCCTTTCACAGTTAAATGTACTGCTTCAGATTCCACACCAGCACTCCCAGAATGCATTGCTTCAGATTCCAAACCAGCACTCCCAGAATGCACTGTGTTAGATAACACACAAGCACACCTAGAATGCACTGCGTCAGACTCCAAACCAGCACTCCCACAATGCACTGTTTCAGGTTCCACACCAGCACTCCCAGAATGCACTGCGTCAGATTCCACATCAGCACTCCCACAATGCACTGTTAGATACCACACAGCACTCCCAGAATGCACTGTGTTAGATTCCACACCAGGAGTCCCAGAATGCACTGTGTCAGATTCCACACAAGCACTCCCAGAATGCATTGCGTCACATTCCAAAAAGGTTCTCACTGAGCATTAGCAAAACTCGGGAATGTGACATAGGGATATCTATTTGCAGATATTGACATTAAGTAGAAATTCTGAGGACAGATTAACCACCAAACACATATCATTTATCTGTCACATTTACTTAGTTATCTTCATAGCCTCTAATGGATACAAACTGTGCACCATTTTTGTTTTTTATGAAGTGCAACCCTAACTGTGGTGCTATTAATAAATAAAGCTCTAGTACCCACTGGAGAGTGGAGTTCATTACTTCAGCATGAGCACATCCTAAGCTAATTATTTTTATTATGTAATTTCATAGACACCAACATTGTGCAATTTACATGACTGCACACATACAAACACTGCCAAGCAGGCAGCTCACTGAATAGCTCCTTACAGCTGTCATATAATCAAGAAACCATTCAGAGGCTTAGGCTGAAGCTGCGCTTGGTGGGTTAGTGTTTGGTTTCTCAGGCAGACTGAAGCTGCACTTAGTGGGTTAGTGTTTGGTATCTCAGGGCAGGCTGAAGCTGCGCTTGGTGGGTTAGTGTTTGGTTTCTCAGGGCAGGCTGAAGCTGCGCTTGGTGGGTTAGTGTTTGGTTTCTCAGGCAGACTGAAGCTGCACTTAGTGGGTTAGTGTTTGGTATCTCAGGGCAGGCTAAAGCTGCGCTTGGTGGGTTAGTGTTTGGTTTCTCAGGCAGACTGAAGCTGCACTTAGTGGGTTAGTGTTTGGTATCTCAGGGCAGGCTGAAGCTGCACTTGGTGGGTTAGTGTTTGGTAACTCAGGGCAGGCTGAAGCTGCACTTGGTGGGTTAGTGTTTGGTATCTCAGGCAGACTGAAGCTGCACTTAGTGGGTTAGTGTTTGGTAACTCAGGACAGGCTGAAGCTGCACTTGGTGGGTTAGTGTTTGGTATCCCAGGGCAGGCTGAAGCTGCACTTGGTGGGTTAGTGTTTGGTATCTCAGGGCAGGCTGAAGCTGCACTTAGTGAGTTAGTGTTTGGTAACTCAGGACAGGCTGAAGCTGCACTTGGTGGGTTAGTGTTTGGTAACTCAGGGCAGACTGAAGCTGCACTTGGTGGGTTCGTGTTTGGTAACTCAGGGCAGGCTGAAGCTGCACTTGGTAGGTTAGTGTTTGGTATCTCAGGCAGACTGAAGCTGCACTTAGTGGGTTAGTGGTTGGTATCTCAGGACAGGCTGAAGCTGCACTTGGTGGGTTAGTGTTTGGTATCTCAGGGCAGGCTGAAGCTGCACTTGGTGGGTTAGTGTTTGGTAACTCAGGACAGGCTGAAGCTGCACTTGGTGGGTTAGTGTTTGGTAACTCAGGGCAGACTGAAGCTGCACTTGGTGGGTTCGTGTTTGGTAACTCAGGGCAGGCTGAAGCTGCACTTGGTAGGTTAGTGTTTGGTATCTCAGGCAGACTGAAGCTGCACTTAGTGGGTTAGTGGTTGGTATCCCAGGGCAGGCTGAAGCTGCATTTGGTGGGTTAGTGTTTGGTATCTCAGGGCAGACTGAAGCTGCACTTGGTGGGTTCGTGTTTGGTAACTCAGGACAGGCTGAAGCTGCACTTGGTGGGTTAGTGTTTGGTAACTCAGGGCAGGCTGAAGCTGCACTTGGTGGGTTAGTGTTTGGTATCTCAGGGCAGACTGAAGCTGCACTTGGTGGGTTAGTGTTTGGTATCTCAGGCAGACTGAAGCTGCACTTAGTGGGTTAGTGTTTGGTATCTCACCTGCATACACACACACTGCACACATTCATATCCAGCAGGCCCACCCTGCCTGATGCAGAACAGAGTCACCATGTAGTTCCATCTGTTTGTCTATACAGTCTTCAAAAGCTGTTAGTTATACAGTGCCTACTGTGTTAATTTCACAAGGATTAGTCTATTTCAGACAGTTATATGTAATTCATCAACCGTGGTTTTCATTGGATATCCCCAGTATAGTCATTTACCCAGTGGTGCACTAAGTTTGCAGCAACGCAGCAAATTAAAACTGTAAACAGCTAACCCTAATTGTTTGTATACTGCTCTGGAATCTTCTTTATTAGCTTTTTTGATGCAAAAGCACATCCCATCCCTGGGACTGTGGACCTCCATGCAGTTTCTGGATGAGAAACTCTTCTATGGCCACCACTTTGGAAACTCTCTGCTTTTACCTGCTTCTTCAGAAAAGTTTATGGCTGAATTAACTGTCAGAGTCCTCCTGAGGGAGAGCAAAATGCTTTCAGAATTTGCCCAAGTGCAAATGCTTGGGCTTATCAAGCAACTAGAATCAAATAACATTAAAAGACGAGAGGAGTGGGTGTGGAACAGTCATGCTTCGGTGCTCGCTCACAGTTTGCCCAGATCAATAACCAGCCCCACAAAGACTGATGAAATTGCCTTGGCAGAGTGCCACTGCTTTGTTTAAAGAGAGGTTTTCATGTGCATGCTGGGACTCTGTTTAAGGTTCAACTGTTGTGATATGTTTGCCACAGACAGGAGTTATGACTGTGTGTCAGCTTTCTGATTGGTTGACATTTTGTGCTGTGAAGAATGCTGTTCTGTAATTAGTGGACACAGTATGGGTAAAGAAGAACCTGCTGGCTGATTGGAGGCTAGAAAGTGAGAGAGATGCTCCTGTGTGACTGGAGAATAGAGAGTAAGAGACATTAACATCACTGTCTGATTGGAGTGCCAGTTTCATTTTGTGAGGAAAGTTAGGGCCTGCCCCCACCCTATCTGGTAAAATAAGTTTAACCGAACTAGGTGTGAACTTTAAAAGCATTGCACTTGTTACTAAGTAAATGATACAATGCAAATGACCCCAAACAACATCACAAACAGACTCAAACTTATGATTTCCCAAGTATTGGGTGGAAGCTCATATGTTCTGGAATTCTAATTCCTCCTTTGTCACACACACACACACACACACACACATACACATTCTCTCTCTCTCACACACGCACACATTCTCTCACACACTCATGCACACATTCTCTCTCTCACACACACACACACACATACTCTCTCGTTATCTCTCACACACACACACTCACACACACATTCTCTCTCTCACACACACACTCACACATTTTCTCACACACACATTCTCTCTCACACATACACATACACACACACACTCACTCATTCTCTCTCACACACACACAAACACACAAAGGGTTGAGGCACAGCTGGAGCCTGTCTCAGCAACTTACTTGGCTAGATGTGATGAGACCAATAAATACAGTCAGCAGCCAATCTGTGATGCCCTCAAAAATATTCCAGGAGACACTCTGGACTCGGCTCTGAAAGTATGTGTTCATTAAGACCCTGTGTTATCCTCATTGCTTTGGCCTTAATCCCTGCAGAGACCTCAGCTGGAATTGCAGATAAAAATGTGGAATGGGAATAGTAGGATAAAGGCAAGGACATGAATAGAAATTGTGAATTGACTAGTTCTGACATGTTTTCATCGTAGGAGGTAATCAGGACTCTAGGGTCAGCTTTGGATACCTTTATTGAAGTGTTTTATTTGCTGTGCACGCAATCCATGCTCTGTGCTTCCAGAGAGAGAATCAAACAGGCGCAAGTTGAAACTTCGCTATTAATTTGCTGAAAAACCTCTGCAGAAATGAAAACATTGATTTGGTCTGGCCAATTTCCAGTGAGCCTGGAGTGTATCGATGAATTTAAATACAAAATACAGCCTTTTGGGAATTATTTCTGTGAAGTGAGAAACTTTAATTAACTAGGCTGATCCAAGTCACTTATGTTGTCATAAGAACACCAGCAAGCAGTGCATCCCCAGCCAAAACAAACCTGCTGGAAAACTCTCATTTCCGGCCTTAGGTTTCTCAGGGTTGCTGGAGGTTTTTCAAAGCAGAAACCAGGATCACAGCAAAGCTTCTGCAGTTTCACCCCTATCTATTACCATTACCCTTCTCAGACCGATTCCAGTGTGGAAAGTGATGAGAATGTAAGCTTCTCAGACAGATTCCAGTGTGGAAAGTGATGAGAATGTAAGCTTCTCAGACAGATTCCAGTGTGGAAAGTGATGAGAATGTAAGCTTCTCAGACAGATTCCAGTGTGGAAAGTGATGAGAATGTAAGCTTCTCAGACAGATTCCAGTGTGGAAAGTGATGAGAATGTAAGCTTCTCAGACAGATTCCAGTGTGGAAAGTGATGAGAATGTAAGCTTCTCAGACAGATTCCAGTGTGGAAAGTGATGAGAATGTAAGCTTCTCAGACAGATTCCAGTGTGGAAAGTGATGAGAATGTAAGCTTCTCAGACAGATTCCAGTGTGGAAAGTGATGAGAATGTAAGCTTCTCAGACAGATTCCAGTGTGGAAAGTGATGAGAATGTAAGCTTCTCAGACCGATTCCAGTGTGGAAAGTGATGAGAATGTAAGCTTCTCAGACTGATTCCAGTGTGGAAAGTGATGAGAATGTAAGCTTCTCAGACTGATTCCAGTATGGAAAGTGATGTTTTGCTAGTTTGTCCTGACTTCTTTTAGGTCACTCTGTTTGATTTTCAGTTGTGTCGAATAGAATAAGCGTCAGTCTCCAATAACCACCCACCTCTGAGAAGTGCCTGGTGCGTTTGGCTCTGGTAGCAAATAAACAGTAAATTTTAGGGTACTTAGATGGAAAATGAGAAAATATATGGCAGTCCATTAAAATGATGTGCTGTTTATTAAAGAATGAAAATATGTTAAAGTGGTATGTGTACTCACAATTAGATTTAAACAAAAATGTTTATGTATTTTATTTCCTACCAATACTAATCCAACCATGTGTCTTTTGTCTTTAACAAGGGAGATCTGGGCAGAGGGCAGATCAGTTAAAAGATAGCATCTAGTTCCAATCATGGTTCCTAGTTGTCATGGGCTATGTAGTCAATCGGTCAGGGTGGCTGTTGCGGACATCATGTCATTGCGATAGCTTGGTAAACAGAGGAAACAGCTCAGACCTGCTCAGTGTTACTCAGCTCCAACCCTGCTCAGCGTTACTCAGCCCCAACCCCACTCAGTGTTACTCAGCCCCAACCCTGCTCAGTGTCAGCCCTAACCCTGCAAAGTGTTACTCAGCCCCAACCCTGCTCAGTGTTACTCAGCCCCAACCCTGCTCAGTGTTACTCAGCCCTAACCCTGCTCAGTGTTACTCAGCCCCAACCCTGCTCAGTGTTACTCAGCCCTAACCTGCCCTAAACCTGCCCAGTGCCAGATTTATCACAGATATGCCCGTGTTCATGTCCCCAGGATGGTACTGGGAGCTTGTTTTCCTGGCCAAATGTAGACTGCTTCAGTTCTGTGATGATATGTGTGGTTTCCCCACTGAGACCCAGAGACAGCCTATCTCTGATCCTTCAAAGGGAAAATCTGACCAAACTCACATGACCCAGTGTGCTCTCTGTTCTTTCATAAAGAAAAGTAAAACACAGAACTTTAGCTTTATGAGGGTAGCTAAAGAATATTTTCTTTGCTGTAAAAAAAAGCATAAAATCACTTTACATTCAGAAAAACTGTGGAATAAATTGCCTTGTGCTCAAGTCATCATTGAAGATGTGGTATCAAACTGTCTGTCAAAGCATGGTACTAAATGTTATGTCCAGTTATTAAAAAGAAAACCCTGAAAAAAGTAACACTAACTGTAATTACACTTAATTATGGGAGCTGTGCTGTGCTTGGGCAGCCCCACTCTGCCCCAGCACAGCACAGCCCCACTCTGCCCCAGCACAGCCTCAGTATGCCCCAGCACAGCACAGCCCCACTCTGCCCCAGCACAGCCTCAGTATGCCCCAGCACAGCACAGCCCCACTCTGCCCCAGCACAGCCTCAGTATGCCCCAGCACAGCACAGCCCCACTCTGCCCCAGCACAGCACAGCCCCACTCTGCCCCAGCACAGCACAGCCCAGCCCCACTCTGCCCCAGCACAGCACAGCCCCACTCTGCCCCAGCACAGCCTCAGTATGCCCCAGCACAGCCCAGCCCCACTCTGCCCCAGCACAGCACAGCCCCACTCTGCCCCAGCACAGTCTCAGTATGCCCCAGCACAGCACAGCCCCACTCTGCCCCAGCACAGCCTCAGTATGCCCCAGCACAGCACAGCCCCACTCTGCTCCAGCACAGCCTCAGTATGCTCCAGCGCAGCACAGCCCCACTCTGCCCCAGCACAGCACAGCCCCACTCTGCCCCAGCACAGCCTCAGTATGCCCCAGCACAGCACAGCCCCACTCTGCCCCAGCACAGCCTCAGTATGCCCCAGCACAGCACAGCCCCACTCTGCCCCAGCACAGCACAGCCCAGCCCCACTCTGCCCCAGCACAGCACAGCCCCACTCTGCCCCAGCACAGCCTCAGTATGCTCCAGCGCAGCACAGCCCCACTCTGCCCCAGCACAGCACAGCCCCACTCTGCCCCAGCACAGTCTCAGTATGCCCCAGCACAGCACAGCCCCACTCTGCCCCAGCACAGCCTCAGTATGCCCCAGCACAGCACAGCCCCACACTGCTCTAGCACAGCCTCAGTATGCTCCAGCGCAGCACAGCCCCACTCTGCCCCAGCACAGCACAGCCCCACTCTGCTCCAGCACAGCCTCAGTATGCCCCAGCACAGTACAGCCCCACTCTGCACCAGCACAGCCTCAGTATGCCCCAGCACAGCACAGCCCCACTCTGCCCCAGCACAGCCTCAGTATGCCCCAGCACAGCACAGCCCCACTCTGCCCCAGCAGCAGCCCCACTCTGCCCCAGCACAGCACAGCCCCACTCTGCCCCAGCACAGCCTCAGTATGCCCCAGCACAGCACAGCCCCACTCTGCTCCAGCACAGCCTCAGTATGCCCCAGCACAGCACAGCCCAACTCTGCACCAGCACAGCCTCAGTATGCCCCAGCACAGCACAGCCCCACTCTGCCCCAGCACAGCCTCAGTATGCCCCAGCACAGCACAGCCCCACTCTGCCCCAGCACAGCCTCAGTATGCCCCAGCACAGCACAGCCCCACTCTGCTCCACCACCGCACAGCCCCACTCAGCAGCAGTATGTGGCTTGCCCTTAATATTAAATACCATTAATTTAGTGTGATTAATAAGTGTTGCATTTGAATTGCAAATGGTGCACTAATGCCACACAGTGATGCAGTCCGGGACTGTACTTATTGTGAACTAAAAGCCGGTTAAACTTAAGATACTGAATTAAGGTCCTGGGACATTTGATTGTAGTGGTTGTGTAATCAGCCTGTAATGGAGATATTTTAGCAGAATGTGTAACACAGCAGTGTAATGGTTATTTAATGGGTGTGTAATGGCTGTGTTTGGCAGAATATGCAGCACTGCACTGTAATGGTTATGTAATGGTGTATTTGGCAGAATGTATAACACAGCAGTGTAATGGTTATGTAATGGGTGTGTAATGGCTGTGTTTTGTAGAATGTGTACTACACCAGCTCTCAGCAGCTGCATGTGGGGGTGCTGAGCCCCACAATTGATGACGATGATAACAAGTGCCTGGTGGATGTGAACAGCAGACCTCGGCTCATCGAGTGCAGCTACGCCAAAGCCAAGCGCATGAAGCTCTACTGGCTGTTTACTCAGGTAAAACACCACACTCACAGCTTTACTCAGGTAAAACACCACACTCACAGCTTTACTCAGGTAAAACACCACACTCACAGCTTTACTCAGGTAAAACACCACACTCACAGCTTTACTCAGGTAAAACACAACACTCACAGCTTTACTCAGGTAAAACACAACACTCACAGCTTTACTCAGGTAAAACACCACACTCACAGCTTTACTCAGGTAAAACACAACACTCACAGCTTTACTCAGGTAAAACACCACACTCACAGCTTTACTCAGGTAAAACACAACACTCACAGCTTTACTCAGGTAAAACACCACAATATTATAAATAAATATATTAAATAGAGCCATTTTAATCAATGTCATTATTTTAACTAAAAGGTGCTGTAATCTTAGGTTCTGTGTAATAACTTTTCTAATTGTGCTAGTACCATCACATGATTACATAGAGGGCAGCAGGACCCTGAGGAAAACCAGCATGTATTCTTGTTTTCTTTCTTTTTACATTTTCACATCTGCACAAGTGAATTCTATTTTATTTAATAAAAATGCTTTTATGTAATGCTCAATGGTTTTAAAATTAAAGTTCAATTGTTTTGCTGTTCAATGGTATAGTAGCGTGAGGATTTGTCACGTATTAGAGGTGAAGACAGGTCTGTTATTTAGCTGCTTTTCCAGATCTCACAACGTCTTTTCAAAACCCCTCACACCCTAACGTCTGCTGGAACAAAGCTCCTTCTTCGCTCTGATTTGGCACCAGAGCCTCGTATAACCCAGCATTCACAGAGCTATAACACCTTGTATAACCCAGCATTCACAGAGCTGTAACACCTCGTTTATCCCAGCATTCACAGAGCTGTAACACCTCATATAACCCAGCATTCACAGAGCTGTAACACCTCAATAACCCAGCATTCACAGAGCTGTAACACCTCAATAACCCAGCATTCACAGAGCTGTAACACCTCAATAACCCAGCATTCACAGAGCTGTAACACCTCATATAACCCAGCATTCACAGAGCTGTAACACCTCATATAACCCAGCATTCACAGAGCTGTAACACCTCAATAACCCAGCATTCACAGAGCTGTAACACCTCATATAACCCAGCATTCACAGAGCTGTAACACCTCAATAACCCAGCATTCACAGAGCTGTAACACCTCATATAACCCAGCATTCACAGAGCTGTAACACCTCAATAACCCAGCATTCACAGAGCTGTAACACCTCAATAACCCAGCATTCACAGAGCTGTAACACCTCATATAACCCAGCATTCACAGAGCTGTAACACCTCAATAACCCAGCATTCACAGAGCTGTAACACCTCAATAACCCAGCATTCACAGAGCTGTAACACCTCATATAACCCAGCATTCACAGAGCTGTAACACCTCAATAACCCAGCATTCACAGAGCTGTAACACCTCAATAACCCAGTATTCACAGAGCTGTAACACTGCTGCAAAATGGCCTTAGTGAGTACCCACAGGGCCACTCTAACAGCACATCAATATTATGCTCAGGTAGGGTGGATGGGGGAGTCTATCACTGCCTGTCTAAGCCCTGCTAAAACGCCTGGGTAACTCAACTATAGGGGAGGGCACGAGCCTGTGAAATTGGTGTCTCTCTTTGCTCTGCTATAATTAAATTAATCTTCTTAGGTGAAAATTTAGTTACTGGAGAGCAAATGAGCCATGTTCCTCTTCTTCAGTGTTTTTGTGTTTTTAAATCACTGCCGTTTTTCATTGGCAAAGGGAAATGATAATGATTTCATACAAAAAGTGGAGACAAACATAAGTAACTCAGGGGGTGCTATAATTCATATTCACAAACTTCCCTGCAGGAGCACAGCAGGACCTATACAAGGGCTGAAAGTGAGGAGGTGCTGGGGGAGGTGAGGAGGTGCAGGAGGAGGGAGGAGGGGGCCCCGATCGCTCTACCTTCTGTGGAGAACAGAGAGAAAAACTTTACCTTGAGCAGTATGTGCTCCGCAACATATGTTAGGGCTGATTTTTCAATTTTATTTGATCTGCTAGAATTTTTTGCAGACTTGACCGCAGTGCGACTCACTAGCTAAAGCACACACCCTTGTTCTCTGTGCCAAAGACAATGATGGTCAGTGAATGAAACGTTTCTTGAATGATGGTATTAAAGTCGTCATTCTCCGACATATATGCATGCATGTCCAAAACCACAAATTCAGAAGAGAATCATTATCATTATATATGGTGTTTCCCTGTTAGGACAGCAGTCAATCATTATCAGACTGTATTGAAACTTATGCAGGTAATATTTTAATGCTCAGCTCAATTTCTAGACTAGCCAAATAAATGACAAAGTGTTTTTGCTGCACATGGCCGACATACACAAGCCCAAATTCCTGTAGGTTTGAAATTAAATGGACTGTGTCCCTAATGAGCTAAGAGTTCCCAGCATGCTCTAGGATGGTCCGTGGCTTTAGATTGTACAAAGAGAGTGTCGCCTCGCAGGCGTATGCCTCGCAGGCACATGTGGAGAATTACAGAGACCAGGTGCACCCTTTACTCCCACTGGCAGACGCTTCTGAGAGTGACACGGTCACTTTGTGGTGAGGCATGTTTTGTTTTCATAAAGGATAAACTAATATTGGTTCAGGTTTTTATTTTTTAGAGCCAATATAGTGGGTCATTGTTCAGGTACAAGGTGCCTTCTAAACAAGGGGCCATCAAAGTTCATTTAGCCTTTTTGGCTAGTTTTGCCTTTAGGCACTGCAATAACAATGTCATATCCATACTTACACAGATATAAGATATATAGATACTTAAAGATATACCAATAACCACTAATGCAATATCACATCCATGCTGCTTAAGATATAAACAGTTTTTCACAGGTTCAGCCCAACAGAGCAACATGGATCAAAACACTCCTAAATTTGAGCTTAGTGGGGTATTCACAAGGCTGCCATGGAGCTTCTCAATGGGAAAAATACAGAGAAAAGCATGAAGCTTAAATGATGGAAAACAACAGACTTTACAGCAGGTGATGAATTGGAAAAAACTGCAGCGATGACACAAAGATAGCCTGAGAGGAAATCACACACAGATAGAGCTTCACAAACATTAAGATACGAACATTAATGGAGGCAGGCTGGCCAGGGAGTTGAGACTTCCATATCACACTCCTCACTGCTATGTGAGAGTCAGAATGAAGTTTGACATGAAGGAGGCTTCTTTGATTTGTAATTGGAATATTTGATGTGGGTTTGAAGCAGTGTTTTCAGGCAGCTCATTAAAATGGAAGGCAGAGACTCTGAGCCATAAATGGTACATGAAGGGAAAGAAAGGGTAGCATCAGGAGAGCAACCCAAAAACTCAAATTCCAAATCCCAACCTGACCACTCAGGTCCCAAATCCCAACCTGACCACTCAGGTCCCAAATCCCAACCCGACTGCCCAGGTCCCAAATCCCAATGTAGGGTTTAAACTCTCATATTACTTTGAATAAAAGGAGTTCTGGTCAACGTCTGGTGTTCAGCATGGAGGGGCAATGACCACAGACACCTCATTAATGAACCTCCCCATCAAAACAAGAAATGTGTTTACTGGTAATTTAATTTGTGCATCTTTCGGAAAGCTGGCTTCACTCAATGAGCTGGACTCTTTAGTGTAGCTCTACACTTACAGTGCATTAAGTAGTAAATATAAACACAGGCAGTGAAAGCTTTGCACTGTGGGTGTATGGTAGAAGCCCAAAGCCCAGCAGTGCAATACATCACAGAGTGTTGGTGTATGAGATGATGGCACTGTGGGAACACTGCCCAGGTAAACCCAGTACCTAATGCAGAGCTCACTTTGGCTTCCTAGGGAGGGCCCATCCAGAACAGGAAGTCGAAGCGCTGCTTGGAGCTGGTGGAGAGCAGTGACACTGAGTTTGGCTACCAGCTGGGCCTGCAGAAGTGTAGTGGCCAGAAATGGACAGTGTCGCACCTCCTGACAGCCAGCTCTGTATGACCTGTGACCTCTGACCTGTGCCCCATCCCATACTGGACCTGATGCTTTCCCAGGATGCACTGCTTTGGCCTTCGAAACACTCCTGCAGTTTTCACAGAGAGGAGTTGGGAGTCATGGTAACCTCCACAGACAAGCAGGACTGTGGACTCTTTGGTCTCTTTCTCAGCTGAAGACATAATACAATAAATGTCAAACATTTTTACCATATCTGCAATGGTCATTAGTGATTGGTTGATTTTTATACTTGGCGGTGTGAGATTCAGATTTGGGAGTGTTTAGTGTGCAGAGAGGCCCTGGTTTGTGTAGAATGGGCCACTAATACAATCATCACCTTCCTGCGTCATCTCTGCTACTGTGTAGCAAAATTTGCATAGTTTCCTGCTGTTTTTGTTTCCTGCTGGTGTTTCAGGTTTTGTAAGTTATTAATAAATAAAGCTGTACAGTTTTAAAGAAATGCTCTTACGTTGACATGTACCAGACTGGAAATTTTAAACTATTTTCTAAATGTAAATAAACAACATATTTATAATCTGACAGTAAAAAGTACTGTTGCTACATGAACGTTCTTGTGTGTGATTCTGGCCATCAATACAAGCTAGTACACTGATTCTAGAAGTTGTCTTAAAGAAAGAACACAACATAATTTCAGGAGAGCTGCAGTTTTAACTGGGCAGGGTTTTGTATGAGGGGATGCAATAGATCACTGTGCTGTTGTTTTTGTTAATGTTCTGTTTCTCCTGCAGCCCTGATGTATTATTTAAGAGGAGAAATGAGAAACACAGGTGGATAAATGAGGTGTTCAGGGGGGGTCAGGCTCTCCATTTGTTTGGTGTTGATTAACTTCTCAGAATGCGATGAAAACACTGAGCTTCAGCAAGAAATGTGATTATTTTTCAAATTTAACTGGAGCTACAGACTGGACTCTCATATGCAGCTGCAGTCCCCTCTGTCTGACTGCAGGAGGTAAGTCAGCCACTGAGCGCGAAAAACATATTGTGTTTCTATTTTTAAAAATGATCCATTGCATGCAAAAGCTTATTATGAAACAGTATTCAATATAGCACTTGAGCATTGAATGCTCCTGGACTGGGTGGCTAATACTCCACATTAGGACGAACACAAAATGCAGAGGGCTGATGTTACACGTGTTCATCACAGCAGGTGTGTGCATTTCTCTAATTCTGTACTGCAGGTGTGTGTGTGTCACTCTGATCTGTACAGCAGGTCTGTGTGTTACTCTGATTCTTCGCTGCAGATGTGTGTGTTACTCTGATTCTGTACAGCAGGTGAGTGTGTTACTCTGATTCTGCTATGCAGGTGAGTGTGTTACTCTGATTCTGTACAGCAGGTGAGTGTGTTACTCTGATTCTGCTATGCAGGTGAGTGTGCTACTCTGATTCTGTACAGCAGGTGAGTGTGTTACTCTGATTCTGTACAGCAGGTGAGTGTGTTACTCTGATTCTTCATTGCAGATGTGTGTGTTACTCTGATTCTGTACAGCAGATGTGTGTGTTACTCTGATTCTGCTATGCAGGTGAGTGTGACAGTTCCACTGCTCAGTACAGGTCAGTCAAACCTCAGTTCCACTGGTCAGTACTGGGCAATGTCAGGCTAGTCACCCTCTGGTGCTGATTCACACCTTTAATTGCTAAAGCTGTTTTTGGTTGCTGAAGCAGGTTTAGTGTCTTCCATCACTGCGAGACTGGGGCACATTGGGGAGGCCGGTGATGACATGCAGGCAGCCATGGCAACCGCAGGGGTACAGCCACAGCACCACAGCATCCCGGAGGAAGACAGGCAGGAGCAGGGCATGACAGATCTGCAGCTAAGTCTTTTTCAGTCTGACTCAAAGCTGTTAGCTCTGGGGCATCAGTGTGTGCTTTCAGCTGTACAATCCATCATGTTATGACTCATACTTTCTCTTTCACACACACAGAGCCACACTAATACTCATACACACGGACACACACACAGTCTCTCATACACAATTATAGGCACACATAGGTTCATACACAGGTGAGTCTAACACTCACAAACATACACACAGACTCACACACAAGGGCATACCTCCAGCCCAAGGGAAAAGAAACATATACAAAAAAAGTTACATTTTCAAATAGAAACAGCCTCACAGACTATAACATCACCATAAACAGGTTGCTGAGGAGCTGGAATGATAAGGGAGATTCACCAAACTCTGCCACTATGCAGGTCCTCACTTTGCATTAGAGTCTGTTCCGTGCAGGTCCTCACTTTGCATTAGAGTCTGTTCGGTGCAGGTCCTCACTTTGCATTAGAGTCTGTTCCATGCAGGTCCTCACTTTGCATTAGATTCTGTTCCATGCAGGTCCTCACTTTGCATTAGAGATGGCTTCTGTGCAGGTCCTCACTTTCCAGGCTTTTCTTCCATAATCTTAAAACCTGAATACTGAAGATACAGAAACAGCCAGAATTAAGAAACAAGTAACCATGTTTTATCCATTCAGACTCCGCAAAAGTAGACTAATGAGACGGTTGGAGTTTTAAAATTCATAAAAGAGATTAAAATATGAACTACCAAAGATTTTAAGGTCAAGTTTTATCAGAAGAGCAAAGGACATAGATTGTAATGAAAAGTCACTGAAATTCATGTAGAAGTTATTCTGCACACAGAGCATTGTCAGGGCTTAGCACAGTTGGTAAGGTTATCCAGCTCATGTTTGATGAAAGGCTGGAGGCTCTGCAGACCCTGTGTAAAGGACCTGCACATGCTGAACAGCACGTGTGCTCCTCTGTGCCTGTCCTTCATTCATTTTTTAATTTCCTTCATACTCTATTTATACATTTTTAAACAACCCCCACCCCACACCAACACTTCTGACAGATATTTAATTTGATAGGTCTGTTGCATTTGGAAGTGATGTGAATCATGAAACATCCTTAATTGCGTGATGCACAGCAGTGATGTCACTTTGAATAGCTAACAAACTAATCTCTGTTCCTGTAAAAGCATTTCTTTCTCTACAGCAAAGAGATGGTGTGTAGCTTCCTCCAGCAGTTCCACATCCCAGTATAATTCAGTATTCAGACACAGCTGGCCTGTTCACATCATTTATCACAGATTCCCTGCACAGTCTGAGAGATGATTCCTGCTGAAACATTGCCAGGGACACCCAGCTTCAAAGATACTGTTGCTATGACAACAAGTGATAAAAACGCTTGTTAGGAATCACACAGACACAAGCCTGTCACCATGGTAATAACAATGGCAAATTAAAAAGAATACAGCATGCACCACATGCACTATAAAAGAGAGCAACAGTGAGTTTGTCCTCTGTCTCTGTCTGAACAATGGGTAATTCCCACTCCTCTGTTAGAGAAGGGGCAAAACAAGTGGAGGTGACAATACGCTTCGAAATACGATGTTTGGGCCCCAAAACTGAGCTAAACTGGACCGACATTTTAGCTGTGTAATAAGATGCACAGATACAGTGAAGGCAGCTTTTTCATTTTTCATACTAACTTTTATCTGCTGCTCTGACAGGACTCAGCATGGTGCATCCGCTGACATGTGGTCCAGAGATATTGCATTCCTTTTGGTGTCATTTCCCTCCAGTTTATGTTATGTAAAAAATAACATTAAGAGAGCAGGATTTTGTACTAAAGTGAAGGTGTTTAATGGTGGCAATCCTGCAGACAGAGGCTTGTGCCCTCTCATGAAGTAACGCTAATCTCCCAGCTCCCCCCTCAATCTCAGGTCCCGCTAACTGCACAGGTCATTATGCTTTAATTCTGGGAGGAGAGGAGAGCAGGGGTGCTGTTAATGACTTTGAAAGGTGTGTGAACAAGTGAACGCAGCAGGGATAAAGCGCTCACACACTGCAGATATTCAGCAGTGTGGAGGAGACACAGCCAGTATTACCCATGGTGTGTTAGCTTGCGAATGTAAAAGAAAAAAACTGCTCAAATTGCAGGAATATAGATATGAACTACCAACAAGAGCTTTGACCCTGGTAATGCAGAGTGGTGCAAATGCACAGTAGAATACCTGTGTGTGTGTGTGTGTGTGTGTGTGTGTGTGTGTGTGTGTGTGTGTGTGTGCACACACACGTGTGTGCATGTGTGTGTGTGTGTGTGCTTGTGTGTGTGCACACACACGTGTGTGCATGTGTGTTTGTGTGTGTGTGCTTGTGTGTGTGCGTGCGTGTGTATTGGTGTGCGTGCGTGTGTGTGTGTTTGTGTGTGCATGTGTGTGTTTGCGCGCGTGTGTGTGTGTGTGTGTGCATGTGTGTGTTTGTGTATGTGTGCATGTGTTTGTGTGCATGTGTGCGTGCATGTGTGTTTGTGTGTGTGCGAGTGTGTGTGTGCATGTGCATCTGCAGGATGGCTGATCCCTTCATTTTAAAGTACAGTCACACTTAAAATGTGACTCAAATGGGCGCCTCACAGTCTGCAGTGCTCCCTGTGAAAAAGCACTGTAAATACTGACGAGGACAGCTAAACCAGCCCTGCAGGTTGTCAATATCAGAGAGAAAACCACACATCATCAGACAATACCTGCCATTTTCCCTGTGTGACCTATTTATGACCATAGTTACTACCCAGCTAGCCCATTGTTGTATTGTGGATTCTGAGGGTATGTTTTCTGTTTATATTTATAGCATCTCTCAGTGAAAAAGCATCACTCAGACTTCAATAACACAGGTGGAAAGTTGTTGTTTGTAAGTGGTAAAATAGTGTTTGGAATCATTGTTTCTCACCCACACCCCTGTGTAGCCAAGCTCTCAGACTGAGGAAATCAGACTGTTTGCCTGCAGCTTAACCACATTTTTGTTCCCAGTGAGGACAAGGGCTGGATCCAGCACTATCAGTCAGATACAAGCAGGCAGATACAAGGGACAAATCAGAACAGATGGAGTTAACAGAGGATGGGCTAACTGTTTTTTTATAATTGCATTTATTCCTTTGTTTATTTAGAAATTATTTTTTTCAGGTTATTTTGAGTCATGGGTGGTGGCAGTCAGAAATTAAAGATGTCTTTTTTGTTTATAGCTATAAATGAAGTAGTATTGTTTTATGTGTATGTTCTATGAGTTAAAATGTTAAATTCATAATGTAACATAGTTATTTAAAAAGCAGGCTAAAACCTCTGTGCATTTGCTCTGTTTCCTTTCCAGAACTCCATTTTCATGCTTAAAACACAGTGAAGGTAAAGGTACAGACACACTGTCGGTGGCAGGGCTGGCAGGCTGGTGTCCAAGTCCAGATTAATACTGCAGTTTATGGAAGCAGTCACTGGCAGTTTATCACAGACACAAGGAGCAATAAGATGGAATACTATAACTTTCTATATTTGTCATACCCCTGTATCACCATAGACAGGGATGGGGAACAGTGATCAATCCCGAGTCTTGTGTTCCAGGGTATGTTTGCAGCTGAGGGAGTCTGTCTGCTGTGCAGTCATGTTGTGATTGATGGTGCAGCAAATACAGGGTGACAGTCATATCCATATTCTCATTCATATATCCATGTTCTCATTCAGATGTTCGTATATTCACTGTTTACTCGTATACACAGGTCATCCCGTCAGTGATAAATCAATACCCTGATACAGTTACTGTTATGAGCATGGAGGATTTGCTGTGGAGGCACCTGACAGACACACCTGACTGGACAACTGATCTCAGGCAATACGTTTACAGCACTTTGCTGTGACATATAGTTTCATATGTAAATATCTTTAACATATTATTATTATATTAACAGCTGTTCTGTAGAAACTTCAATTAATCAAGCTCAATTGTGATGAAACCTAATTCAGTTTCTTAATCCTTTGATAGTGTGAACATAGGTCTGTCAATATATCTCTATGTATATGTACATGAAGCAGCTGATATGATTAATATGACTCACTCACCCAGATTCTTTTTGATTTCTGACATACCCCCCAAAACGTATACAACATGTTTTACTTGCCACAATGTGTCTTATAATTCAAAAAGAGGGCAGCTAATTGCAACAGACAACACTATCAGTATACAGTTCATGTTTGTCCTATTTTTCTAATTATACTTGTTTAATGTTTTATTGTTTTGTTCCATAAGGACACAGTCAGTCATGAACTCGAATATTTCCCCAAGGTCCCCTTAGCTGCATATTATAATTCTGCTCACCCTAATTCTGTTTGTTTTACTTCCTTGCCCCACATACTTACTCGACTTATTCACAAACTGTTTTTTTTGTGCACTCATTTCTACTAGTGCAGTTGGTAGTTTGTGAGTTGATAAGCCAGCATTCAAAGCACTGGGTTCAACATCCAGGGCACCTTTGATGAAATATTCAGCTTCTGTTTGCAAATTACTGAGTGCTTCTGCAAAACCTGCAATCCATCCATCTGTCCTCAAAACCAAACAGACCGAAGATTAATTAAACCATGGGAGTCACCATCAATCATTCTTATTTGGTAATGAAAGGTCAACTCACTAAATAAGGAGTAAGTAATAATACTAATTAATAGGTTCATTCAGGGGTTTGCAAGTCTGATTCTGGTGAGCTACATGTATGTAGCTTCGGTATCCTACAGAAACAGGATCAAGAAACTTGCTTCCATGTTTAATTACAATCAGTGGAGAGCCTGGATGACGAGGTTTAGCTTTCAGCTATGTGTGTAATGGTGGAGAGGAGCATCCTGGCTGCACGTGGCTGGATTCAGAATGAATGACAGAGTGCCTTTGAGGAGAGCGCTGCCTTTCTAGTTGAAGTGCAGTAAGAGTAGGCAGCTTGGTCTGTGTGGCCAGAGCTCCAGAGGTCCTCTCTATAAAGTTCACCTGGCTGGGTGCTTGCTGGGTGGGGGTCACACAGCGTAATCAGGCTTTTATCTTTTATGCATGGGGCCCGAGCAAGCACAACAGCCTCTGACCACATGCTATTTACTACAAAAGCAGAAAACAGATCAGCCAGTGTTTTCATTTTTCAGTTCTGATTTTTTACAGATATTTATACAATTTAAATCTGTCAGGAAGCCAGAATTCAGCAGTACTACAGTAATTTTTTGTCTGTCTGCCTGGTCCTTTCTGTAACTTATGCATTATAAACACTTTTCAGCTACACTGGTAAATGAGTTGGTGTTTGTGTTATTGTGGCCACAGGGTTGGACATGAAGCTGTTGAGTCTTAGGTCCTTAGGGACACAGAACTCGTCTGCTTTAGCCCTGGAGTCTAGACACTCTCCCTGAGACTGTCATGCTAGCCTGGGATATTACCTCTCATAAAACAAGTCCCTCTTTGGCAAATTGCTGTCGCTTGCAGAGATGCCAGCTTTGCTCGACAAGCAGATAAAACCAAGGTCAAAGAACTGTTATCTTTTTTCAGACAGACCTTAAGTGCTTAATATTCCACACCCTAATGCTTCTCCTACCGACAGCAATTTATCTAAACCTCATCAAACACTGGGCCATTAACAAGGAGTGATGTCACTGCTGTTATCTGGGTGCTAACAAGAGACATGATGAGTGCTGAGCCAGACTGAAAAGCCAACAGCTATGGCTTTTCCATGTCCCCTCATCACTCCCAGCAGAGCAAGGACACTAGGGAGAGGGCCCAAGGCAGACCTACTCTCCACTCCAGAGCAGGACAGAGGCAGACCTACTCTCCACTCCCAGCAGAGCAAGGACACTAGGGAGAGGGCCCGAGGCAGACCTACTCTCCACTCCCAGCAGAGCAAGGACACTAGGGAGAGGGCCCGAGGCAGACCTGCTCTCCACTACCAGCAGAGCAAGGACACTAGGGAGAGGGCCCGAGGCAGACCTACTCTCCACTCCCAGCAGAGCAAGGACACTAGGGAGAGGGCCCGAGGCAGACCTGCTCTCCACTACCAGCAGAGCAAGGACACTAGGGAGAGGGCCCGAGGCAGACCTACTCTCCACTCCCAGCAGAGCAAGGACACTAGGGAGAGGGCCCGAGGCAGACCTGCTCTCCACTACCAGCAGAGCAAGGACACTAGGGAGAGGGCCCGAGGCAGACCTACTCTCCACTCCCAGCAGAGCAAGGACACTAGGGAGAGGGCCCGAGGCAGACCTACTCTCCACTCCCAGCAGAGCAAGGACACTAGGGAGAGGGCCCGAGGCAGACCTGCTCTCCACTCCCAGCAGAGCAAGGACACTAGGGAGAGGGCCCGAGACAGACCTCTGACAGCTGTTGTGGGAAAATTAGGGTAATCAATTTTAATTACATTCAAACAAATTTCATACAAAATGTGAGGTAAGGATGACAATGTTTTCAGACACCTGTCATTCATTTTTCTTCACTTTATTAAATTCAAAATAGACTTCAAAGGATTCCCCTATTTGTCTCTCCCTATGTCTCTCTCTTTCTCTCTCTCTCACACACACATGAAAATTCAATTTGTCTCCACTTGAAAGAGGTGGATGATGAGGAGGAGAGATCTCAGACATTCCCAGCCCACATCTGTCTCAGATATTGTCTCTCCCACAGCTGATCCAAAAGGGCCTACCAACAGGCAGCACTCCGGGGCTGGTTTGGCCCCAGGAGGGAGGAGAACAAGCAGCTAATGCAGCACATTAGGCCTTGGCTCAAACACCACTCAGCCCAGAGTCTTCAACCACGTAATGAGTGACAAATGACTTTAGGCAGCCATGGCATTTCCTACAGTGAGACACAAGAGCAAGAACAGCTGCGCTTCAGTAATTACATTAAAGACTGTCACAAGAGCTCCGAGCTTCAGTGCACTTAAGAAGAAAAGGATTCCAGTTAATGTACCTGACATGAAGCAAACTGGGAAAGACAGTGCTCTGAGTGAGGGAGGAGTCCAGCCGCAAACCACAGGATTCCTCATGACCAACTCAAAGCACTGCCACAGATTGCCCAGTGTGCTCATAAACACTTCAGATTTCACACAGTTTATGTGCTTTCAGTGCCCTGCTGGTAAATTCAAACAGAAAGTAACCCCGTTTATCTAAATGGTTTAATCGAACACAGTGCTCTACACTGGGTTTATAAAAACGTCCTGAACAGAGCACAGCACAGGAAAGGGCAGGATTTAGCAGTCATATTAAGCTCTATTATGGCTGCCTGCTCATCTCTGCTGGCTGTGGAGCCTGGGTTCCACCGTGAGCAGCTATATGGAGTAGTGATCCTCTTTACTCTGCATGTATACTTATGCCAACCCCTGCCACACACACATACACACCCAAACATCTGTTAAATTATAAAACTACATACACATACGCCCATTCACACATACTGACAATATCACAACCACACACACACACTTAAATGCACACATAAATAGTAACATCTGTAAGCTTGCCAGAACTGTCAAATAAAGAGCAAGTGCAGGTGCTGGGAGCTGATTTGCATGCTGTCTAATGCGATCTGACAGTAACTCTGAAGTGCTGTGTGTGATTTGATAATACACCGAATTTACCATGCTGTCCACATCTATCTCCCTGTCTGTCCACACTGAGCATGCTCACTTCCCCAGCATGAGCTTCATGTTTATGGTCAGATATCGGTGTGGACCGGACTCTACTTTAGCGCAAACGCCAACAACTGTACACACTCTGGACAAAACTACAGTATCACACTATAGTAAATCAGCTACATACATGCAACCTCAATAAGTACTGCGGTAACACTAACCCTAACTTACTAACCCTAACCCTAACCCTAACCCTAACACTAACCCTGACCCTAACCCTAACCCTAACCCAAAACTACAGTATCACACTATAGTAAATCAGCTACATACATGCAACCTCAATAAGTACTGCGGTAACACTAACCCTAACTTACTAACCCTAACCCTAACCCTAACCCTAACCCTAACCCTGACCCTAACCCTAACCCTAACCCTAACCCTAAGCCAAAACTGCAGTATCACACTATCGTAAATCAGCTACATACATGCAACCTCAATAAGTACTGCGGTAACACTAACCCTAACTTACTAACCCTAACCCTAACCCTAACCCCTAACCCCTAACCCTAACCCTAACCCAAAACTGCAGTATCACACTATAGTAAATCAGCTACATACATGCAACCTCAATAAGTACTGCGGTAACACTAACCCTACTACTACCCTAACCCTAACCCTAACCCTGACCCTGACCCTGACCCTAACCCTAACCTAACCCTAACCCTAACCCAAAACTGCAGTATCACACTATAGTAAATCAGCTACATACATGCAACCTCAATAAGTATGCGGTAACACTAACCCTAACTTACTCACCCTACCCTAACCCTAACCCTAACCCTATCCCTACCCTAACCCTAACCCTAACCCTAACCCTAACCCTGACCCTAACCCTAACCCTAACCCTAACCCAAAACTGCAGTATCACACTATAGTAAATCAGCTACATACATGCAACCTCAATAAGTACTGCGGTAACACTAACCCTAACTTACTAACCCTAACCCTAACCCCTGCAATCCCTACTAACCCTAACCCTAACATTAACCCAAACCTAACGCGACCCCTAAACCTAACCCTAACCCTAACCCAAAACTGCAGTATCACACTATAGTAAATCAGCTACATACATGCAACCTCAATAAGTACTGCGGTAACACTAACCCTAACTTACTAACCCTAACCCTAACCCCTAACCCCTAACCCAAACCCTAACCCTAACCCTAACCCTAACCCTAACCCTAAACCAAAACTACAGTATCACACTATAGTAAATCAGCTACATACATGCAACTTCAATAAGTACTGCGGTAACACTAACCCTAACCCTAACCCTAACCCTAACCCTGACCCTGACCCTAACCCGACCCTACCCTAACCCTAACCCTAACCCTGACCCTGACCCCTAACCCTAACCCTAACCCTAACCCAAAACTGCAGTATCACACTATAGTAAATCAGCTACATACATGCAACTTCAATAAGTATTATCGTGGTGGAAAAAAGATTCTCTCCTAAATTATTTAATATTCTTGCCTTTGAAAATCAGTGTCGGGTATCAGCATGTTCAACTTCAGCTTGATATTAACATTCAAAATGAAAAGAGAACACAGACAAGAAGGGAGTCTTGCAAAAGTTAAGTTGTGAATGGAGTGTGTTGTTATTCCCTCACACTGGAACTGAGGGGAAAACAGGGACAGTGCACAGCTATGTGAGGAGGAAAAGAATAATGAATATTAATTAATATTTTATGCTATTGTGAATAAAATATTTTGTTTGTAGCACACATAACAGGCCATCACAAGCCCCTGACATATAACAGATTCATTGTGACTTATTCAGATCTTACAAATCCAGATTCTCAAAGGGAACACAACACGCTAGTAGGAGAGTTAACATGAGAGAAGGTTGCAGGAGACATGTTTGCATTAAGATGGGACCGCAGATCACAATGGTTTCTTGTCAGTTTCATTTTGAGCAAAAGTACAGGAGAGCTCAACTGCATCTGCCCTTGGGAAAATTACCATTAAACCCTTCTGCCTTCAGCACTGTTACAGCGCTGTCTGACAGTGCTGTCTGTCCTCTTCCCTATGGTGAAACCAACGCTTCAGCTCGTGGTGGAGGTAGGATGGAATTCTGCAAATATTCTGTATATTAATCCACTGCACCCCCACAGTGTGTCCTCACCTCATTGGCTCAGTCATCACAGCCTCACAATGTGTCCTCACCTCATTGGCTCAGCCATCACAACCCCACAGTGTGTCCTCACCTCATTGGCTCAGCCATCACAACCCCACAGTGTGTCCTCACCTCATTGGCTCAGCCATCACAACCCCACAGTGTGTCCTCACCTCATTGGCTCAGACATCACGACCCTGCAGTGTATTCTCAGATCACTGACTTAGTTGCATGGATTCAACAAGTAAACCAAAAATTAAAACCTATTGTGGTTCAAACCTTGTGGTACACAGTTTCCCTGCTTCAAGCCAGTATTGAGTATGTCAGTGTTCAGTGCGTCAGTGCTGAATGTCTGTTACTGTTGGGTGTGCAGGGTTAGGGTTAGGGTTGGGTGTGTGGGGTTAGGGTTAGGGTTAGGGTTGGGTGTGGTTGGTATCGAGTGAGTATCAGTTCTGACTGTCAGTGCTGGGTGTTTCCGTAACAAATGTGTGGCCTGGTTTTTTTTTTTTTCCAACAACCCTACACCAATCCCCTCCTATCTTTCCATGGATTCTCTCTGGGTGCACCTGAAGTTCACACTGAATAATCTGTTTTTCTTTATTGAATTTTGGAGAACAGAATGGCTAAGCTTATGAGGTGATAGTGGAAAGCCAGTGCTAAATATTAAGGTAACTAGTACTGATTAATATAATTCTAGGATAACTTTTTGCGTTTGTCTGGCCAAAACAAAGACAAATGGAAATGTAAAAAGTTAAAGAGTGTTTGGTTAATGTGTTATGGGGTGATTAGCATGCCAGGGGCTAATTTCCCTGATATAAGTCATGGCTAATTAGGTGTGTTTTTTCATTTTGAATCTTCTGATTTCTGTGGTGAAATCTTGACACCAAAATCAGGGACAGTTTTATGTTTCTGCTTGACACAGTAAGCCTGTAGGGAGATGAGGGAGACAACTTTGCAAGCTACAATCCAGAAGCAGCTTCTGCAGCGGTGCACTGTAGTTTCTGAACTCTTCCCTCTCCTCACACAAATCGCATCATCCCCTGCATGCTCTTAGCTAAAGGTGAGTGAGGTTTGATTAATGCAATGACAGACTTTCTCATTGGAACTTTTCTCCTGTAAGCCCTCAGAGTATACAGGACACACTGCTTTCCTACCAAAGGCATCCGCAAAGGTTAGACTTAAATAATTCAAAAACATTTTTTTAATTACAGCAGTATGCCCATTGTGCTGCATGAGCTCTAAATGCTTTGGCATGAAGTGATCAGCAATTAAAGGCTTTTCAGTGGGACGAAGACTTCACTGAATACACAAACAGAGCAGCATTATCACCTCAAGGACGTCTTGTTATATATGTGTGTGTGTGTGT
>JAFBMS010001418.1:0-41625 GCA_019788955.1 Albula glossodonta
AACAGAGAGAAAGGGAGAGAGAGAAACAGGGGGACAGGGAGAGAGGGAGAGAAACAGAGAGAGAGGGAGAAAGGGAGAGAAACAGAGAGAGAGGGAGAGAGCGAGAGAGAGAGGAGCAGCAGCAAAGGGAGAAAGAAAGGAGTGAAGGAGCAAGAGAGAGGGAACATGAGAAGAGGGAGATAGAGGGGGGGAGAGAGGCAGTGGGAGAAGGAGAAAAGGAGGGAGGGATAAAGAGATAAGAAAGGAGGGAAAGAGAGATAGAGAGGCACCTAGAAAGAGGGAGCAGGTTCACCCAAGTGAAACATACGTCGCCGCTGTGGGGCGAGCAGTCAGATTGAGCTACAGTCCATGGGGGAGGATGCCCCGCCCAAACCCGCTCACCCCCCAGCCTCACTCCTTACCTTACCCCGGGGTTTCCCCCACATTCCTATTTCTATCCCCATCTCATGTTCCTCTCGGAGTCCCTCAGGATGATGTCATCGATGATGCGGAGCCGCACCGGGAGTGACACGCCCTCTCACTCTGTTACTCTAATCCTCATTCCCCACGCCCCCCATCACCCCCCATTGCCCTGAGGGCGCTCTGATGTCACTGCCTCTCCTTCCCTCATCATGACTGATTTCCCATCTCACTCACTCCTTAGATCTACCTTGGAAGTCTGGTAGTATGGGGTGGGGGGGAGGGGGGTGGAATGGGAGGTGAGATGGGGGTGGAAAAGAGGAAGAGAAGCGGTGTGAGTGTGGGGGGGGGCTTCATCCATTCATCCGGCTCTAGTCTCACAGCTGCCGACCCCCCCACTCCAGCAAACTCGAGTCACCGCAGGACTGAACTGTTGACTGCTGTTGAATGTTGTAATGTGGGGGGCGGGAGGAGGAATCATAGACGTTTGGTTGGAAATGTGGCCGTGCTCTGAACTAAACTAAAAAAGAAAAGAGCACGTGAATATGCTTGTGTCATGTGAGGTCACTCTAACGCCCCCCCCCCCCCCCCCCCCCCATTGAAGTGAACACAACGGCAGCAGCAACGGCTGCAGATGGTGTCAAAAAGGTGGTACAAGGTAGCCGTCATCCACCCCATTCAGACGGAAAAGACAGCTGTGGGGGCAGGGATTGGACTTGCTGATTGGTGGATAGATCGACATGCTCTGGAACGCTGACAAGATAGCAGCTGGTGAGCAGGTGCACCTGTTACTCGGAATCACAAACCTGTCCGTCAGAGACACCTGCCCATCACTCTGAGTCATGCTCCAGTCTCACACACGCTCACCTGCCATTCAGATTCACACACCTGGCCAACACAGAGCAACACAGTGGCATGTACCTGTTACCTGTCCTATAGATATACACCTGTCGCTCAGATTCACATAGTTGGACAACCCAGACCAACACAGTGGCACGTAACTCCCCCAGAGACACCTGTTATTCAGAATAAAATAATTGACCAGCATTATCATCTAAATTTTGACTAATACAGAGGAATTTACCTGTCCTATGGACACACACCTGTCATTCAGATTTTGCAAAGTGTAGTGTAACAAATGTGTGCGTATGTTTGCGAAATGCGGTACGCACAAACATTTTGATTCGATTTGTGTCTCCCCCACAGTGTAGGAAATCTCTTCAAGAACATGGATCTCCCCCACAGTGTAGGAAATCTCTTCATGAACATGGATCTCCCCCACAGTGTAGGAAATCTCTTCATGAACATGGATCTCCCCCACAGTGTAGGAAATCTCTTCATGAACATGGATCTCCCCCACAGTGTAGGAAATCTCTTCATGAACATGGATCTCCCCCACAGTGTAGGAAATCTCTTCATGAACATGGATCTCCCCCACAGTGTAGGAAATCTCTTCATGAACATGGATCTCCCCTACAGTGTAGGAAATCTCTTCATGAACATGGATCTCCCCTACAGTGTAGGAAATCTCTTCATGAACATGGATTCCTAGACCCAAGTGAATGAAGTCCCTTTACATTAAGGCTTTGTGTCTTGTCCAGAGTGACTTACAAAAGTGCGTACAACAGGTTAGCACACCGAGCAGGGCTGACCTTTATTGTTGTTGCGTCGACCCGCAAGCAAATCACGAGGTGCTCCGGTAACTGTCAGAGAGAACACAGAGCTGAAAGATAGCAGGAGAACAAACCTGCTGTCACACATGGAGAGCGACAGAAAGCTACCTGAGAGAGTACAGTGCAGAGCGAGCAGACGCCGCAGTGACAGGCTACAGTAACCGAGGTTTTGGAAAGTGCGCTGTCGTCTTTCTGCTTCCCGCTGCGTGACGGAGACTTATGACTGTCTCAGATGCCCTCATTACAATACAACCTTTTACCCAATCAACAGACAAGCGTAATAAAGACCCAGGAGCATTGTGTGACTCTGATGAATATCCCTGTTTCGGCTAACAGGTAAAGTCTTCTCCAGTGTCTTTTAATTCTCTAACGGCTCCATTTAGACGTGAGTGCCCATTTGTTTATGTTCTCCGCTTGCTTTTGTGCAGGCACAAAGCAGTCATGGATTTTTTTTTAAGGTCTGTCTATCTCTCCTTTTCTCTCCCTCTCTCTTCCTCTCTCTCTCTCTTCCTCTCCCTCACCCTCTCAGGGGCGAGTCGTTCTCTAAGTGCGGTGGAGAGAGAGCTCTCCCGTCGAGGGCGCGCGCTCTTCGCCGGGCCAGACGAGGCTGTCGTCCTCCCCACAAGCACCCTTGTGAAATGCCAAGTGGGTGATAAATCCTCCTGGCCCTGCTCTTTAGAGCACGCTCAGTCCAGGCGCTCCCGCCTCCCCTCCCCTCCCCCCCGCCCCCATCCCCCTACCCCATACCTCTTCCCTCAGCTCCAGGTAAGGCCTAGGCCCCTCCAGTCAAGGATCCATCAGTCAGGGGCAGGGGAGGAGCAGGAGGGGGTGGGGGGTGGAGGAGGTGGGGGAGGATGCAGAGCATGAGATGGGGGGGGGTGGGGGGCTGGGGGAGAGGTAAGCAGGAGCAGGGGACCCCTGGTAACATTAGCCTCTGTAAGAAGGAGCATAAGTCTGCTGTCATGCAATACTACATAACTATAGTAGATGGGGGTTATAGCACCAGCAATACTGTAGGGCTCAGGAGGGCTGGAAGGCAGTCAGAGGAATGGAGTTTATAACTACATGGTGGCATGCTCAAATCCTTATGCCCTGAAAGAATGTTTCTACCTAGCACCCTGAGGGAACTCTCAAAGGTTCTTCTCAGATGCTGGTCTTTAAAGGGTTCTTTGTGGAACCCTCTGAATAAGGTTCTACACAGAACCCTTTCAGAGATGTCTGTATCTATAAGGAACCTTTAAGGGTTCCCAGAGAGGAACACCTGAAGAACGCTATAAGAATTTTTTTGAGTGTGTATGACGCTGCTGTTTTTAAAAGTCCTAACATGATTAAATGATTCAGCAAATGTACAGCAGGATCAATGACTGTTTCTACAGACAACACTATTGCAGCACCTCGCGTCTCCACAGGTAACTGGCATGCCAGGTAAGTGGTAGATTCACATTCACATCCTGGCTTGGAGGGGGCCCAGACATCAGTAAAATGCTGGTTGAGTTACAAAAAAAAAAACGGATCTTGAAAAAAATGATAGGAACTTTATTCGATGCTATGGATGAGTGTCATTCACCAGATTGCGGGGTCTGCCACTTTCGTTGTGGAGGACTCTCACCAGCCTGGCACTGCTGTCTGGCTGACTCACACCAGCACATCTATAGCGTGAGCAGGGGAAGGGGAGGATGAGTGGATGAGTGCAGAGAGGAGAGGTCCAGGTGGGCCAAAAACCCCTGCGGATCCCTCCAAACTCCAGATGTGTCCTTTTCCGATTTCCCATTGCCTCACTCGCAGGCGATATGGGCCTGATTGGCCGATGCTATCGGAAAGATCAGCCTTACTCAGCTCACACGTCACTCATCACTGGCCAGATGCTTGGACCCAGAGGAGGCCCTGGAAACCATTCATAAAGCCAGTTTCCACGAGGCTGCCCCATAAAACCCAACCGAGTGTGCAACCGCGGAGATCCTCCAGAGAACGGAGCCCAGCGCTTTCCCATTTACGAGCCCTCACTGCGGTCTGGAGCTGACGCCCTGTCACTGGGAAAACAATACGGGCTGATATTTTCATGCCAACCCGAGAGATACAACCTCACGCCAGCCACGCACCACTCCTGGAATGCCTGTCTGCGCGGTTTAAAACGCAAGCTCCGTAACGCCGTTTTTCCGATTCCCATTCCGGGATGAGGCGCACAGCAGATGGAAATGTGAGCCTCACCGTAAGGATGAGGCGGCGACAATGGAGTCGGCCGATTTAATTATCCCAGTAAATGGTGTCATCTCTGAGTGAGGCATCATTATGGGGTGTAACCGTGACCGGCGGTAATGGAATGAGTCGACCGCAGTCGGATTCCTTAATGGAAGAGGCATTTTCGCCGGCGTGGAAGAGCGGGGATCCGAAATGGAAGGGGCCGGCAGGCAGGCAGCCGCCATGGCGAGATGAGCGTGATCAAAGAGCGGCGCATGGAAAGTAAATCAAATCGTTTCTGCCGGAGGGGGAAACCGTCACCTTCCTGAGTAAGGAGCAAAAAAAAAATTAAAAAAAAATGTTAAAAAGACCGATGTGATTCGGCAACGAAAGGCCGAGTAGGGTTCATGAAATTGGGGCCGTGGTGAATTTAAACATGACGGGACAAAGGCGGCCGCTGTTCGGAGACCGAGTGGAAAAGGTTTTCGCTGCGGAGGCTATCGTTGTGACAGTAGAAATAAACAAACTGAGGGGAGCACAGAGGGCATTTGGGGTGGCCCCAGAAGAGAGAGAGAGGGAGAGAGAGAGAGAAAGAACAGAGCTGAGCTTCTTAAAGTGATAACATCTCATAATATCTCGCCTCCATGGGTAGGATCCTTGTTTCGTTGCAGAGAAACGGTTATTAAACCATAATCCTATTTCAGTGCAAAAGCCCCACCTGGGATAAATCACGCTGGTCTTTCTGGCCACGCCTCATGGGCGGGGTAAACTGTAGACCCCTCCCCTGGAAGGTGGGGCCAGGAGCTGGCAGAGAACTGCTACTCAACAGGCTTGACAAATACAGACATACCCGTCCAAACATCGCACCGAGTCTGTGTTTGTTCTGTTTGGGGCCCCGGATATCTCCGCGATGATGACTGGTGTATATTCTCCACACATTCACGGAGATATTGTATTACCTCTGATTGTTTATGGTCATACTCATTACGATCTGCTCCAAAGGCTACATGCACACAATTGAGAAACACAAAGAGCACAATAAAGAAGAGGCAGTTGGCAGCATCTCTGCGGTGCTCTTTTTTCTCTCCCTTTGTCTTTCTGCCGACTGATTCTCTCCCCTTCTCCCTCTCTCTCTCTCTCTCTCTCACACACCCCCCTCTCACTCTCGCTCACTACCTCTTGTGTCTTCACATCTCCTTCTCTCAAACCCCTCTCTTTCTCTCAATTCCAGTTCAATTTTCAGTTTCCTTTATCTTTCTCTCTCTCTCTTTCTCTCACTCCTTCATTAGTCTTCCCCTCCTCATTTCTCTCTCTCTGTTGCTTCCCCCTGCCCCCCCCCCTCCCTGCCCTTCCCCGGGCAGGCGGTGACCAGGCTGGGCTGCAGCTGTGGGTCCCATGGTAGCCTGTGATGGGGATGCTTCCTGGCGGCTGGCGCTTGGCGCTTGGCAGTTGGGAGGGGTCGCAGAGGGGTGGGGGTGGCATGGGGTCATGTTGGCTTCAGGGCACTCCAAACGGCAGCCGTTCACCTCCACTGCCCCCTGCTCCATGGGAGATGCCCGTCGTCTGGGGGTGGGGCCCTGCCACACTTATAAGACGCAAACCACAGCCATAGGCTGGGACCCCAGCATTCTGAGCTCTGATAGGAGGATCAGCATTGACTGACAGGACATTTTTGTCTGGCTCTCTCCACTTAGTTACAATGACTAAGCATCTGAGGACAGAAGCGATTGCTATTTTTTTTTTTTTTTATCGGTGACAGTCAGCTTTAATCTAGCTGTCAGGCCTACAACATAACGTCATACTGTCTCCACGCGGTCATTCACATCTCTGTTTATGACTGCGCCATTACGCTGTATGACTGAGCTTCGCCTTTGGCGGGCCGGGTTTCATGAAAAGCAGCGGCACTCGGCCAATGCAGGGAATAATCTTGCTTTGAGAAAAGGCTGATATGGGGACTGATGCGGTCCTTCAGTGGTGTCAGGCGGAATCAGGAAACCCTGGTGGAAAAAGCCGTCTGCATGGCGCCGGGAGAGAATAGACAAATCGGATGCTGTCTCCATATAAGGCTCGCTACAGCCCAATTAGCATGCGTTCCCACTGTGAACTAATTGCTTTCGGCACTGCGAGATGTTCCTCTCTTCCTCCTTCTAATTGTCTCTAAAGCCTCCCTCACTCCGGGAGACGCAAGGCCTTTTTTTTTTTCCAGGACGATACTGTAAGAGTTTTGTTAATTAAATGGGGGGCTGGCCAATGGGTGACACTGGTCCTTTTGGGAGGATCTGGGGGTTATGTTTCAGAAATTGAGGTTTGGGGCACAAAAGGAGTTCGCTGCGGTTTGGGCTTTCCTCTTTCCCAGTTTGACCCATTGTAAGATAAGTGTGCGCGCATCCACTCTACAGAGGACCATCTCTTTAAATCCTACAGCATGATAGCAGTGTCCTCCACACCTCTCCAATTACTGCATGGTTATATGGATTCAGCAGTGACTGAGGAGACTTTGACTCCAGCTTTGCTTGTTGTCTTCACCTGTCACGGCCACTGCCGAACGTACCGATGCTGTTTAATTATCTCCAGCACAATGTGTGAGGTGTCTTTCCCCCATAGTTATTTACAGCATGGCTAATGAGCTTACAGACAATGGGGTTTGTTTCCTATAATAACCAGATGGATGCAGGCAGTGATAAGAAGCAATTAACTCCCCCATCCTGCACACCTTCAGTATAGAGCAGCTTGATAGGGACACTGGCATTCATGCAATGCCCACACCCACACACACACACACACACACACACACACACACACACACACACACACACACACACACACACACACACCCCCTCATACACACACACACACACACACACACACAGCTTCATACACACACACACACACATTACACACACCACACAGCCTCATACACACACACACACACACACACACAACAAGCTTCATACACACACACACACACATACACACACACACAGCCTCATACACACACACAGCCTCATACACACACACACACACACACACACACACACACAGCCTCATACACACACACACACACACACACACACAGCTTCATACACACACACACCACACATACACACACACACAGCCTCATACACACACACAGCCTCATACACACACACACACACACACACACACACACACACACACACACAGCCTCATACACACACAACACACACACACACCACACACACACACACCACACAGCCTCATACCACACACACACACACACACACACAGCCTCATACACAAACACACACACATACACACACACACACTCAGCCTCATACACACACACACACACACACACACACACACACCACAGCCTCATACACACACACATGCACACACACACACACAAACACAAAGCCTCATACACACACACCAACATAAACACCACACACACCACAGCCTCATACACACACACCACAACACACACACACACACACACACACAGCCTCATACACAACACAATACAAACACACACACACACACAGCCTCATACAAACACACACACACACACATACACACACACACACACACAGCCTCATACACACACACATGCCACACACACACACACAAACACACAGCCTCATACACACACACAACACATACACACACACACACACAGCCTCATACACACACACACACACACACACCACACACACACACACAGCCTCATACACACACACATACACACACCACACACACACACACAGCCGAATACACACACACACACCACACAAGACACACCACACACACAGCCTCATACACACACACACACACACACACATACACACACACACAGCCTCATACACACCACACACACACACCACACACACACACACACACACACACAGCCTCATACACATCACACCATATGCACACACACACACCACACAACAGCCTCATACACACACACACACACACACACACACACACACATACACACACACACACACACACACACACACACACACACACACACACACAGCCTCATACACACACACATACACACACACACACACACACAGCCTCATACACACACACACACACACATACACACACACACACAGCCTCATACACACACACACACACACACACATACACACACACACAGCCTCATACACACACACACACACACACACACACACAGCCTCATACACACACACACACATACACACACACACAGCCTCATACACACACACACACACAGCCTCATACACACTCACAAGTACACACAGCCTCATACACACACACACACACACACACACAGATGTCCCATGCTGTAGCACACACCACCTTTCACCAGCACAGGTGGCTCCATTTCCATGTCTCAGGTTTAGCAGAAAGCAGAATCTAATATTGTTTAATTTAATATAATTTAACATAATTTATCCAATAAACAGCATAGTTTTCTCTTTGCACCATTTCATAACCTAACTTTACTTAACTGCCACATTAATGAGCCTGCTTACTGCTAAATAAAAATAAATCGTACCATATTTTCAGATATTTCCATTCAAAATTCTTAAGACCACAAATAAGTAATCGATTAAAAACTTCCATAAGATCGATAAAGACTTAAAGACTGTCCTCTTTTTCAGAGTTTCTTGGGTAATATAGAATGCCAGTATATGACCGCAGCTCAGCTGCGCTGTATGCATGTAGTTGCAGGTATTGCGCTTATTGCATAATTGAACAGTCGCATATATTGCCACCACATGCTCCCATCCTCTGCAGGGCCATCCCTGCACTGAAATACAGCAGTATAGCAAAGAATAAAATCATAGCTATAAATCTCTATCAGAGGTAGACAGTGCGACTGTGACCTCATTATAGTCTGTAACAAGCATTATTAAAGCACTATTTCAACTAGGATTTATCTCCAGCAATAACCTCTCTCAGCTCCTCCTCAATAAATACACCTTACTGTAGAAGGCGACCCCTTCGCTTCGCCTCACTGAGAACACTGTACTGGAGCCGGCAACTTCCTAACTCTTTCAGTTTGGTTCATATCTCTGCCTGGTTTCATAACTTTTATTGGAAGAGCAAAGACTAATCAATGTTGTGTGTGTGTGCCTGTATGTGTGTGTGGGTGTGTGTGTGTGTTTGGAGAGCAGACTGACTCAGCAACACAAATCAACTTATGTCTGAATTTTGATGAAACTTTGGAGCATAATTTCTTTAGGAAAAGGAATAAATATTTACATTATAGAGCTTAGATCACTGCAGTTTATGGTAATGGAGGTATGTTCTCTACCTAGTATTTTGTGCCATTCGCTAGTTTTCAAATAAAGTTCAACATTATCATGATTAACAAGTCATTTTATTTTAATTCAATTGTAAAGAGAGGACTGTGCTCTGTCAAGCTAGTGACCACATTTTTATAGAGGACAAAGTGATGACTAAAACATGTGGAAACACACACACGCACACACACACACACACACACACATACACACACACACTCTCAAACATCTTCATAAATATATGTACACACATAAGCACAGATTAACAGACACACACATGCACAGTATGCACACAGTGTCTGGGCCCATCAGGATGTTACTCAGTATATCCTGAGCATGCCCCAGTGGTGCTGAAGGTTTGCTCAGTCGCCCTGCTAATATGGGGGTGAATGTCCCCCCACCCCTGACTCACATAATGATAGGCTCTCGGAAGTGGCTCAGTCATCAGTCATCACCGCCGTAACCTGGTGCGCCCTGAGGACGACCAATTTAGTCCTGAAATCTGCCTCTCTGGGCAGGACGGACCCGAGAGCTCTGAGGTTACATTAGTCGCATTGCTGTGTACCTTACTCACACTGTGCCGCTTAGCTGCTTTCTCTCTGCTGCTCATATTTGTTTAACTTCAGCTTTCACCCCTACGTATGGATGCGTGATTGACTTTGGGGGGTGGGGGGAGTGAAAACAGAACAGAGCGTGTGTTCTACTGAAGATTTGAACATGTGACTGGGATCGCCCGTATCCACTCTGAGTAGACATATTAGCTGTTGTCTTCACCTAATCCCGTCTAAGACGCCAGTCATAGCAGTTCAATATGGATGTGCATCTACATTGCTATGATACTCTTCTATGTATTTCAAACCGAAGATTCAAATACTCAAACTCCAACTGAGCTCTGAGGACTGTATAAAACTACTGTTTTATTTTATTTATTTTTTTTGCAAACAATGACTCACAGCAAAGAGATCTGCATTCATCTACATTTCCATAATATCATAGAAAGATATGTTATTTTATGCAGGCTTCTTGGACTTCTTCATGAATAATAATGAGAATGCATAAAATTCTTGGATTGAGTTTTTTTTTCTGTGAAATAACAAGCATTTGAACACTCATGCAAGTAATGGGTTAGCGATCTCATGGCTGAATGTTTGAGCAGTCTAATATTCATTCTCGTGCGGAATGACGTGCATGAGGTCCTACCGGCTCAGGCAGCACAGCATTGGATGTGACACTGAAGACTCGTTGGCTTTCCTTTCATTTATTCATTCTCATCGTATGCCTATGCGTAATCAGAGTGACAGCATGTACGCGCGTTCACATTTCATTAATGTAAGAAATGTATAGGATCACAGGTCAGCGTTAAATGTGACATAGCGATTTTTCCTGGAGGGGGTCTTCATCTCTCACACCTTTGGGTCAGTGCTAAGAGGGATGGTGCTGCAAGCCGGGGAAAGCAGAGTGACTCACACTGTGGGGGAAAGAGGGAGTTCACAAACGCAACCCAGCGCGCCTCTCTGAATCACCCGCACCCAGACAGGACAAAACGCCCGCTGGAACACCGAGGAAAGTGTTACAGATCCATCATCTGCATCAGCGGTTAAGAGGGAAAAAATGCACATGCCGGAAAAAACATCCCTTTCAACACATCCGTCCTGTTCTGAATTCTTAACTTGCGCAACAGTTTTTCCTTCTTTAATGTTGCTGGTCTACGTTTTCCTATCAAAGAGAGCTTTTTTTTTCTTACAGTGAGGCGTTTCATTTCAGGATAAAAATATTTTTAGAGTATAAAATCAAAAAAAGCAAGATGAGGACAAACAGCAGAGATGCAAACTCAAAAAAAAAAACAGCCCATATTCCTCACCCCGCTGCGTGTGGCAGCAGAGTGGGGTGGAGGCGTGCGCTCATTTCTGTGAGTGCACTAATGTAATTTCACATAAGCATCACTCACTCAGCCTGATGGCTGCCAGTCCCTCCATATTTCATCAGCCCGCCGTAACGCGGAACCCTCTGATCATGTGACAATCCCGCCATCCCCTTTCATCATGCAGCAATATATATAAATATATATATATGTATATATATGCATATCATCCTCCATCATATGCTGAAATATGCGTCCTTCTGAACATTTGGCAGTATGAAATTCCAGTTTAACCATCCAGCGCTACAGACAAATCCACCCTCTCATCAAGCAGTGTATATATATATGTATATATCCCTGTGCTGTATCCGTTTTCATCATGCAGAAACACACTGATCCCTTTAATCACGTGTCAATAAGCACACGCCACTTAATCGAGTGGCAATAAACAGATCCCAGCTCATAATGCTGTAAAACGAAGCTTCTCCCACTTTGTACGAGATGCATTGGAGGTCTTGAGACTGATGCTGGTTAGCAGAGGGAACACAGACCTTCAGCTGAAGTCAAAGAGTGTTTTTTTGTACATCTTTATAACTTCACTGTGCATTGAAATGCTGTATTGTGTCACACTCATATTCTGCATTTGCTCATTTAATCTCACATCCATATAGGAATTTGGATCTTCTGGGAATTTTTCCAGCATTGTATTCCTTTATCCCAGGAATCCACGGGAGTCAGAGCAAGTGTGCCAGGAGTCACCAGCAGGACATTCTGCCCCGTTTACCCACGAGAGACACACCGCATGCCAGCTTCCACTGCACCACACACACATTCACTCTCTCTCACACACACACACACACACACACACAGAGCGAGAGTCAGAGAGAGAGAGACTACTATTGGGATTGTTTGTCGATGCTTTTTAGGTGGAGTAAATGTTTTGCCTGTCCTTCCAGTTAAAAAAAGGGTGAACTACCTTTAGCCTGCATTTAACAGTGAAAGAATGACAGAAATGTTGGATTTCACAGAAGGAGGGTATCATTTCCACAGCATTCAGACAGAAACATTCAGCAGGTCAGTCACACATGCCTGTAGGGACTGGGAAAGGGCCCGGTGCTTCACTCTCCACCCCAGTAAAGCAGGTTAGCCGGGCCGGTCACAGGCACCCCGGAGAGCAGACTGACAGAGCTGCAGCGCAGCCGTACCCATCCACAGTGAAATCATACAGAGATTTCCCCTCTACTCCACTCTACAGCCTGCCTGTCTGCACACGGGCCGTGTCATCGCACGTCTCACGTGATATTATGGGAGACGGCTATGGCAGTCACGGCACAGGGCCGTGAAGTTGTCCCCAATCCGGTTATATCAGTGCGGCCTGGGAAAATCTACTCTTCATTTCATTGCGTCATGGAATTTTATACTTTGGAATTCAGGGGTGCGGCGATATCAGAGCCTCTTCACCATTCCATTTCAGTGTCACAGCGTGTCATGAAGCCAGCATTTTTCAACAAGCTGATTAAGTGTTTTCTTTTTTTTTTTTTTCAAACCCACCACATTTGCCATTTTAATATGTTTGCTTTTCAAAGACAAATGGGGCTTTGGATCTGAAATCAGCGAGCACATTGGGTTAGATATTTCACAGACAGGCGGCTTCCCCGCCCAGGACCTGAGCCTTCGCGTTTCTGCTGAGGTAGTACGGGGCCTGGCACCTGTGCCACACGGAGACCCGAGTGGCAGCAGCCTTTCGGCGTGGCGGCGAGGCGTCGGGAGCACAATCAGAGGCTGATTAAGAGAGGGGGGTGAAGTGCTGAAGTATCTGCTCTGCTGCTGGGGTCCTGCCAAGCTCATTTCCATCTCCATAAGCACATTTTTTAGCTGATCTGTGAGTACGGAGAGAAACAGAGGAAATCTTTTTGTGGAAGTCAAGGACGAGCTGCGCACACTAGGAGCTGGACTCCGCAGGGCGAGGGGGAACAAAACGACATGGTTTTAGGAGGAATGCTAATGGCGTGTTTCCAATTAGTGAGGGTTCTGTTGTGTTTCTATGAAGAACTTCTCCTTATCTTTCTAGCTCTGAAAAAGATAGATCTTCAATCAAGGGAAGGCATGTGGAAATCATTTCATAACGTGTTTGTGTTTGTGATGAACCCCTATCCCCTCCCCCTCTCCAATTTTTGGAATAGAGGACAAATTCTGTTTTAGCAGTATATGCTATCTTGAAAGATAGACAGGCAAGTTAGCCCTGTAAGACACAGCTTTGCTTGTGGTGGCAAATTCGTGACTAAACTGAATAATGTGCAACAGTAATGGCAAAATGTCTTTTAGCCAAAGAGGTTTGAATCCACTGTTGGAGGCACAGCAGATGAACACTGATGAAAAGTACTGAATGAAACTTGTTGGTAAAAATCCAGCTGTACAAATGCATAACTGTGAATAAATACATAAGATAGAGCATAAGCTATGCCGATGAACCTGCAATGAGGGTATCTGGAAGCCAGATAAATAATTCAAGTCCTCATGCAGAGACCCACAGCAAGACCCAATTAAAGCAAAGGGCTCTGTCTGATAATGGCCCCACATCATTAGATAACTTGACCTGGAAGCAGACCAAAGGCAGAGGTTAAAGGTCGACTGACCTCCCCCCGCACTCTCCCTTTATTGGCCCATTAAAACCAAAAATCCTTTGGGGGTCAGTCACTCCGGCAGGGGGAAATTTCCCGTCGTAGGGATCCGATCTGAGCTCTGATTGGTCAGACAGGAAGTGACGGTGACAAATGGGAGGGATCGGCCTCCATCATTATCATGCATTGCTGTGTTTTTCCACACAAAACCTACAAGGCAATCAACCTGACACAAGCTCACTGTGAGGCCATTACATCGCTGGGCTGCCATTCGGGTTTCAAATGATTACAGACGAGACTAGAAATCCATTAGCAACTGCAACAAACAACATAACTCATCAACACACTGTGCAGAGAATCTTTATACACAAAAAAACTGAAATAAAAAAGTGAATAAATAAAAAAAACGTGCCTCCTGCTGATGTGTAAAGTTATGCTGTGACATCCATCATGATTACAAATGCAACACTTGGTAATTGCTCAAGGATTCTGTTGAGTGAGAAGACAGATGTAATGACATTTTTTTTTGCAGTAACTTTTAAGAAGTGTAGCCTCGCTTTTGTTAGGAGGCTGAGCACAACGTGATCTCAGACTTCAGTTAATCGGATATGCACTGAGAGACAGAACAATTTAGAGGTGTAACATGTGCTGCACTTGTAAAAATATGTGCAAAGAAATAAAACAGAAAAGAGAATTCACAGCAAATTAATCTGGTGGCACAGTCGATTACGCAGTATTTTTTTTTCGTCCTCTGTCTCTGCGCCGCGGCAGAGAGTAGTGGGGAATGTATTTTTAGAGCTAAATAATTCACACTGGCCACTTAACCCCACGATGCAAACGAAGCAGTGCTCATCCTTCAGGGCAGAGGCAGAGTACAGAGATGAGTGGCTTTAATCTGGCCGTTACAGCCCCTCTCGGTCTCCTCTGAAACTAGGAAGAGTTCAGGGACGATCCTCGGGACTTGAAGGATTTTCTCTCAGAAGGGAAAGAAAGGAGCCGGTGGAATTGAACGGCAATGTATCTGCAGCGGGGGTGATTTCTTTTTCTCTCTGCAGCCAAAGGATAAGTTGAAGCTGGGCTGTGTCTTCAGCACCATGGACAGAGCTCTTTGACATACAGCCTCTGCTTTGGTGTCACTCTAGAGAGTTTTGATTGGCTGAGGAAGATATGGTTGGTGAGATGGCCAATGATATGATTTCATATTCCACAAATCTGTGTAGAATTCTGTTCTGTGTGATGCCATTAAAAACAAAATATGTCTCCAGATGGACAAATGAGCTTGACAGATGGGGTTTGATGCAGAGGATATACAGTGTTTCTTCACACAGTCCTACATGGGTAATTACATAATTGCACTTACAATAAGTGATACCTAAGTTACAAGTAATTTTTCAAGTGGTTATTTTAATTGTCAATTTTTCAAGTGTTCATTGTAATTTTAAAATATCTTACATAAATAATAGAAAACTGTGCTTCATTTTGCAAAATCAAAAATTACATGCAAAGATAATATAACTTACAGAAATAAAAGTAGAAAGTACAAATAACCCACAATGGGTCACTCTTCATATTAGCAATTATGTAAGCATTTATACTAACAAGCAAACAAAACTCCCAAAAGAATCTTAAGCTACCAAAGCATTTCTCAGTAAATGTTGTATCATGATCAAAATGAGTACATTGATCGGAGTAATTTAGTCGGTAAAACACTAAAAATGCAAATATAAATGTAGAATAAGTGCTATTTATCAAAAAGCAGGTGGCTGTGTTGGTTTAAACACTGACTGCCTGATAGCCCCATTCAGGTTGTGCCAGGCCTAACCCACAGCTCTGGTGGAACTTGACTCCACACTGAGTCTCAGTGAACCTGCCAAACCCAACACCCGGCAGCCAGCCGCGGCCCCTGGACTTTACTTGTTTTCCCCCACCGTCCCTGTCTAACCGACACGGGTGGTTTGCCAGTAATGGAGCATCCTCAAACATCAGCAAATGATGATTATAATGTAATTATAAGGACAGTCCATGGCATGATGACAAGATGGCACCTTTATGAACCCAATAGTGCAGACAGATGCCGAGTCTGCGCAGTGATGTCATCCTTACTACACCCATAGTGTCAAATTACCTTAAAGCAGCATTCCCCAAAATGATGGAGCAGGTAATCCTGGCCTGTGCGTAATATCTTTCCCGCTTTCTGACAGTTATGAACAAAGAGATGCCCGTAAACACACACACACACACACACACACACAAAAGCATAGTGCATCTTATTTAAGACCCAGGGTAGGTCCCTTAGCCTCAGCTACTCACACCATCCCCCTTAATCTCCAGCAGTTTCAGAGCTCCCTCAGAGCAGGTCCACGCAGGTAACCGGGGCTCAGCTCACCTGGCTTTGCATGAGCCTTCTGATGTATGAGCTAAGCTCTTCCCCCAACCCCCCCCCCCCCCCCCCCCCCCCCAGCCCCCCCCCCCCCACCCCCCGTCTTTCATCTCCTTCCCCAGCTGCCTAATCCCTCGTTAGAGGGGAAGACTTCCTGCCTGGCCGTTCCTCACTTCCCTTTAACCCTGCCTACCCATCCGCCAGATTCAACACCCAGGCCGAACTGACCCACTGCATACATTCTCAGCCGGGCAGCTCTTTCATCTGCCATTAATTCCACGTTGTGCAATTTAACATCGCATGTGTCCGATGGTGAGGCGGCAGCAAGGTAAAACGTGGTGAAGGCAAACATTTACAAAATGTCAGCCAGAACACAGGTGCCCTGTCAGCTATCTCTGTGGCAACACACAGCAAATGTACTGAAGTACTATTCAGAAACAGTGCTAGCTTGCACTGTCACACAAACACACACACACACACATTCAAGTACAAACAAACACACACACACTCACAAAGATATTCAAATACAAACACACACACTCACACTCACACACAAATGCCTACACGTACACATACACAAGCAAATAAACAAATATACTCAGAAAAGCTACCTGCACTTTTGTAAACACAAACATAAAACGAGAGAATAGACCTTGGATGTGTACATAAAAGCCAAGCTGTAATCATTAATTTTGTTAAATGAGAGATAGACTTGTGCCACCCAGCAGGTGGTGTCTGTGTGTGTATGGGGGGGTGGGGGTAGTGGTGGTGATGGGGGGGGGGGGGGGCGGGGGGTGGGGGGCGGGGGGCTGTGTGTGAGCAGTAAAAGTGCCAAATGATGGCAGAGGCCAGAGGGACACAAAGACAGTAGTGAAGTGGGCTGACAGGAGGCGGGCCGGGGTGCTGGGGGGGGGGGGGGGGGGGGGGGTGGGGGGGGTGGGGCTGCCTGAATGAAACACTGGCTCAGCATCAGGTCTGACACGGTGCTGGCCGGAGGCAGAGTGGACGTTCGGGGTCGGCACACGACATTGGCCTGGTGCCACCCAGACCGTCACCATTCAGGACGTACTGGTCAGTTTCTGAACCCCCCCTCATCACTGGGCTCCACCACACACTGGAGGGACAGAGTCCGGTGACCAGGGGCCGACAGAAACCCTTTTCTGAAGGTCTCCACCACCCTGTATCACCGATGCCATAAAAATGTCACATATCCCTGAGCCATTTGGCCAAAGACAGTGCCACCAAAGCAGATGTATAATATTAGGGACATGGAATGACCTTCACACCGACAGTGTAAACTACTGACCCACATCCTGGAGGTTGTGGGAGGGGGGTAGAGAGAGGGGGCGGTCAGTTTATTAGCTCCCCTCTCACGGCGCATAAAAACCCCTCACTGGAACGAAGTGGAGGTAGAGGTCTTTTGACAGGCGTTCTCCCATGTCACTGTAATATAAACAAAAATTTCACTTGCTCTGCAGTGAATTCAATTCTCCTTTACCCAATAGCGAATGTCACTTAGGTGACCCGGGTCCAAAGACGTGATCAGGCAGACTGATGAGATGAGAGGCACACACCTGGTTTGCATGGTAACAAAGCATTGATCCCACAGTGCTGATCCTACACAGGCTACACACACATAACCACATAACATCATGGTTTCCTTCCACTATTCATTTGACCCCTGACACCACCCTTCTGGAAATTTGTACATGGTTTTCCATGGCTATTTTAATTCACAGCTGTGGTTTAAAACTCTGGTGCTAGAAGCCCATATGTTCTTCAGCGTTTGTTTTCAGTTTCTCTGGCTTCATCGATCAAACTTTTTTGTTGCATGTCCCAACATACACAATTCATGTTTCGTTAACATCTGATAAATCAAAAGGATTCATTAATATTATAATATTGATAAAATATCAGAAATATTAATATTAACATTTGTAAAGATTTGTAAAATTAATTCCCTGGAATAGAAGGTATACTCAACATCTGCCACAGGCACCCAGGGCAAATTAAACCGCCCAATTTCATATTCCAGTCCGAAGTCAAGAAACCTCCATGGTGGGGGATCTGCCACTTCCAAATGGCTGCAATCAGGTGAGCTTTCAGTGCCTCTCTCTCGCACAGGCTCTCCTCAGCCCAAAGCTTTTCAATGTCTATCACCTGGGCTAATCAGGGGCTGAAAGCCGTCCAATGGGAGCGGGGCGAACCACAGAGATGGGCCCAGCCAGACCCCTGGAATGACTCCCTAACGTCACTGAGAGATAAGAGAGCGAGAGGACCCAATCATAGGCCAGGCTTTTTTCACACATACTCCCACCCCAACCCTCCCTTTCCCATGATTCCTCAGGTCTGGCCCCCTATAACAGGGGGCTGATTGCCATGTACACAGGTGCCCTGCTGTGCAAAGTTATGGCCCTGTGATTTGGCTCTGTCGTCAGCGTTTCGAGAGTTCAATACAAAAGAGAAAGAGAGAGGGAAAGTGAAAGGGAGAGGGAGAGTGAAAGAGAGAGACAGACAGAGACAGAAGGGGGAGTTTTGCTCTGCCAACATAATTGTAGTTTTCTTGTCATGCCAAAAAACCCATTTGAATTCTTGAATTGAACTGAAAGGGAGACAAGGAGAGACATGGAGAGGATGAAGATGGAGACAAAGGGAGGGGGAGAGAGGGCGAGACAGAGGGAGGGAGGGATGGAGGAGGAGAGATGCACCCTAGCTTGACCACCACAGCTCATGATGTTGCCGTGCACATTAAGCATTGACCTGAGTCATGAATATTCATCTCTCCTCTGCACAGCTCCTGACTGCGGGCTCTCGGCATGGCGGTGTGCGTGCAGGGACTGCAGATCTGGGGTGGAGAGAGGGGGTGGGGGGTGGGACTCTCACCCATCCACACTCCTGAAGCCTGCTTTAAGAGACTGGGTGGGGGGGGGTGCAGGCCTCTGTATGAATCCTTGGAGTTGAATTTGAGAGGTTCTGTACGACCCAGGTGAGTAAACCAGGTGAGCAGGCACCTGGCATCCACACATCCCTCCTGATTCCACACATCCGTCAGTTCTCCAGACTCCAGACCAGAATTCCCAGGTGCCTGGGCAGCGGGATCCGCCGTATATCATATCTGTGGATTAGTCATTTTGCTCACTTGCTTGCTGGTGATACCCTCAGTGCATTAGTAAGATACAGATACTCTGCTTCTCATCCTTTTCTTTCCTTTTCTGTTACTTCATTGTTGTTGTTAGTTTTTTTTTTTTACTCCACCCAAATATTCTGGGAGCACAGATGTGTCCGATTGGTTTAAGTTCAAAAGAATTTGGCAGAGGAAATCTGTGGCCCCCTCTCCCCACAAGCCTGCAGGGTGTCGCTATGGGAGTGGCCTTGGAGACCTACAGCACAGTGGAGGGGCGATCACCACCTGACCTGCAGCAGGTCTGTGTAAATGCGTCTCATAAGCGACCACCAGAACTGGTGCCAAACATGGCAGCTGAACCTCATATGCAGACAAAAGAACGCAGGCACATGAATACAAACATGGCAGGAACACACGCACACACAATCGCACAGACACGGAGTCTAACGCATGTGTGCAGTCTTATTAATTTCACCTTGCACCTCTCCCCCCCCCCCCCTCTCTCTCTCTCTCGGTCTCCTCCTTCAGCACACAGATCACAGTGACAGCAGGGGAAAATCAGAGATGGTGGCACTGGGAATGAAAGGGTCCCATTTCTGCTTGGCGATATCAGAGTGGTAGCCACATCTGAGTGCTTCACCGTGCATCGGTGGAACAGACCTGACCAGCCAATCGAGAGCTCATAGAAGAAATAAAAAAAAAAACAACACTGGCATTGTGAGGCGCTACAGTTCACACACATTATTCAGAAAGATTAAAGAAAAAAAAACTGTAATGCCGTATGAAGAGAGGGCTTTGGACCAGTCCCTTCCTCTGCAATGAGCAGCGCGTTCTGCTTTGCAGAGATCCCATTCTTTAAGAAGGCTGCAGTGGTGATTCTCTGTGACTCTTCAGTCAAACGAGAGAGGCATGAGTGTGAAGCGAGACTGATTTCTGATGTCACGGTTTGACCATCTTTAGATGCCTTTGCTTTCAAGTAATCCTCAAGGTCAGAGTACCCCTTTCCATAACAGTCATTCACATACGCTTTAAGCCTTTAATTTAGCTATTGATTTTCTCACTATTCCAAAAAAAAAAAAAGATAAATTACTTTTGTCCCTCGTCACTGCCTGTGGAAATGGAACCAATGAAAGAGGCTGATGAGTTAATGGCACATTCAAATATCCCTCGTTCACAAGGAATAAAATAAAATAAAATCCCTCTGATAAAACAATAACTGAAGGGTAAGTATTGCAGTGGGGGGAGGGGGGGGATGGGAACATGCCAGGCTCTCTCTGCGGGCATGTCCGACAGACAATTACCGAAAACACCGGTTACCGAGCAGGGACGCAGTGGGGTGGGAGCCAAGCCAAGCTCACGGCCACCTCAGGAGGGTGCTTTGATGAAGTGATGGGAGCCGACAAAAGGCAGGACGCAGGGAGTGAGGGCGGCCGTGGCGTGGAGTGGCGTCATTAAAACCCAGGGAAGTCACATCCTGGTTGCCTGGGGCACGTCACAATTCACTCTACCACTGCGCCTACTATTTTTATTCCAAATGCCAAAAAGCAGGGCCCACCAGCCGAGTCTTTCAAAACACACAACAGCGAGCAGCTCAACATTCACTGCTGGGCTACACAAATGAGCAGCATCCCGAAGCATGCACACACACACACACACACACACAACGACCATGTCCACTCTGCATTAAATTAAGTGTTTGTTGTTGTAAACAAGAGGAAGGAATGGAATACCTGTATGTCTGTATGCATGGTGTATATGTCTGTGTATATTTTAAATGTTTGTGTGTTCTGTGTGTATGTATATGTGTATGTGTGTGTTAAAGTAAATGTGTTGAATGTACCAGCGGGTATATTAATATATGTTTGCATTCATGTTGTATACACCAGGTTATTAGGTCTGATCAATAGTCGAAAATGCCATTTATGAAAGAGCATCCTGGATGACACAGCTTTGATGAATGGTATTGTGCAATGCCGGCTCTGCCATTACTTAAAATTCACAGCTCATTGGGCTCGAGCTGACCCCATATCCCTTTTGCGCCCCCCATCCCCCACCCCCACCCCCCCCAAACTCCCACCACAGACTGTGTAAGTTGATACTTCTTAGGATACAATTGATTGATATCAGTCATCTGATTTACTCACAGGCGTTGGTCACAGCGAAGCTGTTGGCTGTTTCGATGTTGTCCACGTGAGGAACCAGATTGAAAGGCGCTTCCGTGGCGTTGGGACTGGTGTTGTGCAGAAAGATTGCTAAACGAAACGCAGTGTATTCCTGATCCGTGTTCCTAATGAACAGTCCGCCTGCAGAGAGTGGGGAGGGGGAGAGGGGGGTTAACAACACGTACTGAGCGAGACATGGGTCTTACACATAAAAAAATATATACTGTATTCACATATATTACTAAAGAGATAATGTCGCGTTTGTGACCACAAATCTTGGTTAATGTTAAGGCTAACCGCAATACACCGAATGCAATTAAGTGGACTAAGTGCTAACACAGGAAATGCGTAAATGACCATTCTGATTCCAGCAAGGGAGATTAAATGCCACTCTATCATTCCATTCTTGCTTTTGCATAAAGGTGAATCCGCTGCACTGTGTCAGTTAGGCTATCTTTAATAACCAACGGAGAGGAGTGCGCTGCAGCGATATGCAAATATCCAGTCGAGTAAATCAGGGTTTCTGTGAATTCACTGGACCATGTTTAACGTATTAAGTTTATCAGCGTCTCCTGTGAAACATGAAAGGCAGAGTCTGCCAGAATCTCATTAGACTACGTCTTCTGTACCCCACAATAAATGATGCAGTGATGGAATAAATTAAATCACATCCCGGTGAGGGTGAGAAAACAAAGTGTGAATGACTATCATACAGGTTATTGGGAACACTGGTATGATGGCGAAGCCGTTCAAAAGATCATTTACGATATAAAACTTTCGACGGATCCCATCAATGATCTGACGGTATCGTGAGGCTGGGCATCCCGTCACAGGCTGACGGCGAGAATGCTGCAGTGCCGCTTTAAAATGGAATAGAACAAAGCACCCTAAAACATTTATGAGTGCAGGACAGCAATAAAAACACTACTACCGCAGAAAAAGCAGCGCGTGCCGTGCGTTACAATCTCTCCACGGGCGGAAAAGTCACCATTAAACGAATGAATAATTAGTCCATCCCAGTTTGTCCAATTTAACGGAATTTTTTTTTTCAGAACCCACTACATAAACCGAAGGAGGGGAAATAATTGACAGTGTATACTATGCGCCCATACATTGAAAACGCCAGCAATATTTATCGAGATGATTCAAAGCCTTTCCTCGGATAAATTGTGGAATTTAAATAGTTTCACTTACCAATTTGAACACTGCTAGGAAAAGCCCCCATTGCCAGTCCCCAAAAGCCAGAAAATAGCAAGAGAAGCTGCTGATAAGTAATCCTCATTTTGTTTAGTTAAAAACTGTTGAGAGACATTGAGGATGCTGACATGCGGGAAAAGACAGGAGAACCGAGTTTTAGCAATCCATTCCTTGTGTTTTTTTCCCTGCAGAGTCCACAGCCGGCTGAAAGGGTCTGTCCGGCGGTAAATGTTTCACATGCAAGATGGGGGAGAGACTCGCCAGTGGAGAGGAGCGTCTAGTGGCTGCATGTAGAGATGAGACATGCGCTCTCTCTCTCTCTCTCTCTCTCTCGCTCTCTCTCTCTCTCTCACTCCCTCATACACACACGCATTCACGCGCGTTTCCCTCAAAATTTTCTCCACCCCTTCCTTCGACTCGTTATTACTACGATTCATTCAGTTCCATTGAAGACGTACCGCCGAGCTCAGTACACCGAGGAGACTCTCCCCGTGCCCCATGACAGGTTTATTAAAAGCGCTTGCAGCAGTTGAGGCAGTGTTTAGATCTTTGGTTGTGGCGCCAGAACTGACTGCATTTTGATGGAAATTGTCACCTGTACACAATGCTCCTCTCGACTTGTGGAGCACGAAGAGAGCTCAGGTATATGTGCGGTCAGTTAGTTCAGGGCTTGAATCACTGATCTCCAAACCTACTACTAAGCCAAAGCTTCATGTCGTATATTCATGCTCCCTGCAAAAACTTAAACAGCTTCTTGTCTCCCATGAATGTGAGAGAAATAAATTGATAGCAAAACGTGACACTGTTTTGAACTGCTGCGGCCTGACACACGTGCGGGAAGCTGTCACTGCCAGTGGACTCATCTACGTGATACACACACGAACTGCTGCAAGCCAAAATGATTTCCACCTGAATGTGCCACGAATTTTGAGAACGTATTCTCATTCAGAAACTGGGGTTGCATTCAGGTATTTGTATTTGGGATTGTGACATTTAATGTTTAATTCTCGGGGTCCTCTGACCCTCACAACTTGGGGGAAATAAATATAATGAATCTTCTACATTGTAAGATTTCCACTGCAGTTCATAAATCAATACGCTATCTAAGACTGCTTTATTAACTAGTCCTAACCGTTCAATTCAATATGCTATTTAACCTATCTAAGACTGTGTTTATTTACTAGTCCGAACCGTTCAGATTGTCCTTGATATTGCTTTACAAGTATTCTGGACGCACTCTTGGCAACGATCGAACAACTCGACAGTAAAACGCGCCATAGAGATTTGTCAGTGATTTACATAAAACAAATCAGACAAAAGCATCAGCTGTACCCCTTTTCCCATTCAAATACAGCAGCGCAAGCCTTCTGAAAAGTAACAGACAGTTGATTCACAGAGGGGTTATACATTTATCTAAGGACTAATTTGGAGGATGGTTGTTGAGTTCCAGTGGTACTCAAAAACACACAGCACAAACAAAGCCGAAAATAAGAATACAAATACCATCAAGACAAAAGCCAAAAGCTGTCCTGTGTTTGACCATGCACAGAAAGTCCCGTTTGTTTTGGAACGTATGTTACTACAGAGCGTTACGTTTATCACCAAACAGACGTAAGACCTCCCTAAACCTTGAGTAGCCAAGCAGCTGACGAGCGCAGGCTGCTATCCATGGTACTGAAGCCACCCCAAGTCCACGCGCACCCACAGCTGGCTCGCACGTGGTTCAGGCAGCCCTAGTCATTAACATTCTTCGACGGCTCAGCAAGTCATCACTCATTCACAACATGCGATGGCCACGTGAGTCTCTGAGCCATATTGCTTAATAAATTATACTATCGCTTAGTAACCCTTAACCACTCACTTAAATAAGCCAATCAAGGTACTTTGCTGTAGAAAGCTAAGCTTTTTGACTGGTCTGAATAAGGATGTGATTTTCTGTTTTCAGAAATTGTACTAATCCTGAACCACATACTTGTAAATGTCGATTGATTCAAGAGGAGGTCTTTTAACATTATACCAGGCCTATACTGCAAATATCTTGTTTCATTTAAATGGCGGATTTCTAAAAAAAGACTGAAATACAGAGGCTGGAGAAAATGTCGTCCGTCTTTCACAAAATGAGCATGGCACCCCCATTCATCTTGACACAAAGAGGGAAAGCCTTCAGGCCTCGGGTGTGATAGTGTCACTCCTACACTCATCCAACAGCATAAAAAAGACACAGCTATTTCAGAATAATTATCGGGTTTGTCGCAGGTAAATTATTCTACGTCAGAAGCTGACAGCTTCTGCTTTTGTGATTTAATCAACATGATGGACAAAATTTTTGGTCTCAGCCAGTCAGCCATATTTGGCGATGCTGCTGGGCATTGTTTACATCACAAATGAACAACCTCCCTGGAACATTTCATTCTCTCACTGCTCTGTAACTCATTGGTCAGTGTCTACATGACAGCAGTAAAATGTTTCTATTCTGTGATTCTACAACTTGCGAATGGCTCAGAATTTGGACTGATGTATGAGAAATTAAGGAAGACAAGTCCATCAGAGCCATCAGCTGTACCCCTTACACCACTAACATAATCTGAGTATTGACAAAGGGACCAACAGACAGGTACATGTCCGTACAGGGACCTGTATTTTGAAGAAACTAAATAACTGTTAATGTATATACTGCACATATTGACAAAAATATTCATTGCATATCTATTTCTGCTGCAAATGACATTTTAAAATCAATACTTCCATACAAGAGTTTCTAAAGCAATATGAGTGATCTAAAAGATTTTGATAAGATGTCAAATTGTTGGTGCCCAGGATGCAGGTGCATCAGTCCCAAAAATGGCAAAAGCAACATGGCATGAGCCAGAGAGAAAAAAATGCATCATGAAAAGGGGAACGGTGGCGGTGACCCAGCTTCAACAATCACTGCATGTTGTGACCCTCACAAAGCATATATTCTATAGCACCAATACATAACATGGTGCAAATAGCACAAAACAAACTGCACTTCTGAGCAGTATAAGGTAGTGATATGGTTGGATGAGTAGTCTTAAACTCAGTTTCCTAAAGCTGCATTGCTTTATGCTTGGCAAAAGCCAAAGGAACATTTAAGCCCACGTTGTCCGTTCCCAGGTGTTAAACGTGGTGGTGAATTTGCAACGATATGGGCAGCCATCTTGTGGGAGACATTCAGTCCACTTATTACTTTACCTGGTAGAGTTACAGCCAGAGAACATAAATCCATTTTAGGTGACCAGTTGCACCCTACGTTGGTGGTCAACAATTTTCATCTCTAAAAGAACTGGAGGCTTTTCTTCTTGAAGAATGGTCCAATTCCCCACCAAAACAGTCTAAGAATATAACAACATTTCAAGAGGGACCCAAGCTGTTCTGAAACCAAATGGTGGCCCCAATATTCATTTACTGTTTCTGTTTACATTATTATGTCAACCCCCTGTAGGTATATTGGATGACTAATAAGCGGGGAGTTTGGTGCAAACAGATGCTAGCTCATTTTTCTTAGTGAGTGGAAAAAAGTTTTATCTCCTTTCAAAATCTCACACTTTCTCCTCTTGCTCAATCACCAACCCCTTACTGAAAATGCTACAGAGTAAACAGACCACAGAGTGAATTCTGAGCTAGCATAGAGCATGAGGTTTATGCAGCTAAGACTAGTCCTAATTATTTCAGTAGTTTGGTGCTAGGATGAAACTGTGGGATATTTACCTCCACACAGAAAGTCGTAATAAATTCATAATAAAATAGGAAGTCTGTGGAGTAGGGGCTATTCTGACAAGTAATATTACCATTTCAGTAATTTTTGTGACACGAATAACTATCTAACGAGGGAGGGAAAAGTTTAGAGAGATGCCATATGCTAAAGCACTCCATGCTGCCGATGTCATATAGATTATCCTTCCATTTGATGAATGCTAGAGGAGAGACACTGCAGACGGTTTGATCAGTCTTGCTCTGCTTTTGAATTCAGGCGCCATTTTTCACTTTCCTCTTTCCTTTCATTTAGGATCCCTTTGGAGCCATCCAGGGAGTCCCAGAATAATTTGTTAGGTGTGACATCTCCATCCACCAAAGATATTGCCCATCTTATTGGCAAGTCACATGACACGTCATTATTGTTGGAAGGGAAAAGAAGACGAAACGATGACTGATTACCTTTGAAAATTAAGAGGACACATTACAGCAGAAATAATTAGGAATGATAAATGAATATTCGATTGGAAACTAGATAAGAGATTGGAAGTTGCACAACAGTAAACGAATATACTTTACCACCAATTTATACATGATAAACGCATGTACACATGTTAAGTCAGCACTAATATCATTTGGAACCTAGAAGTGCTGTTTAATGGAAGAATTTTTCAACATTCATTTTTTATTTTGCAGTCCTGACACATCTGAATACACACGCCTCGTGTTTGTAAATGCTCTGCTTTGACGGTGTATGAATAAACGTCAGATATCAAAACACGAATGTAAGGTATGTTATTTGCAGACGCACGTTCTTGGCTCTGACTTCGCGCACAGCATCAACTTCTGTTCAGAAATGATGTTTGACATAGTGCACAACACGCGTATTTATTGCTTCTTGCTCTCCAGGTATTCTCTGTGTGTTTAAGTAACTGATAGAAATTTCCATTTCCGTTCCTAGGTGACGACAAGCATGCTTTTCCCAATCCAATTCAGGCCCCAGGGAGGCACTGTTGTTGGTCGGATCTTTCTCGGTTTTTTCTGGGCTCATAATTGTGTTCGAAATTAGCCATTCCAGCAAGAACGTGTCCTGCGTCGTGGGACAGAGCTCCCTGGACACAGGTCTTTTTGGATCACTGTGCCATGCAGATCTTAAATATATTAGCTTAAAAGATTGTGTTAAAGAAAGTAGTTGTTGTGATTGCCTTTACTGCAGGGGCTTTATTGAAGGAAAATAACTGAATAGCAAATTTTTTATGGACCGAAACATGCATGCTCTGTGGGCCCAGATTGGACTTGAAGTAGAATGTGTATACATAGCCAAAAATACCTTTCGAAAATCTGCATTAGTCATTTGGCCTACTTGTGTACGTTTGACGCAAATGCGTTCTCACTTGATAACGATAACGAGGGGCACTCATCACAATTAGTCTGAACAAATTTCCTCTGTCTCAAAGCGCTACACATGAAGCTATTATCGTCCAGTAAAACCCGTTTACACTCACGCACATTCACAGGGACACATGCGCGCGGCTAACAGTGTGGACTGGAGGAATGGATACAGCCGGCGTAGTCCCTCATCAGTGAATATTCTAATCATGCCAGAGCGCCGTGAAGCTGCCGGGCAAGCATAAAACATCTGTGCATTCAGATGCTCCTTAATGATATGTTAATGGCGCTGGATGGTAGTGCGAGAGGGGCCAAGAAAGAGGTCAAGCCAGGCTGCAGTACCGTTTCACCAGTAACACACAATCACTTGTCTGGATGCCCTCACTATTAATGTAAATACATCAATAATAAGTTAGGGCCCAACCTCAATCAAGGCAAAGCTGTTACAACACCCAGACAGTCACAGAACAATGGAAAACTGAAGCGGTCCTCTGTAGATTAATGCACCTGGGCAAATTGTGTCTGGCCAAAGATACCTAAGATTCACAGCTGAGAGAAGGTGATTTATAACACTTTTCTTTACTAGTACTTGACTTGGTGACCAACAAGATCTGCACCAAACTTGTTCATTTGTTGGCCTTTCAGTCAAAGCTGCCGACAACACTGAGGCCTTCCGCTCCGCAGTAAGATACTTTAATTTGGGATCGCAATTTCCATTGATGAACTTCCTGACGTTGGTGAAAGGGAGACCTATGAATATTCAATGGTGCGTTTGAGGTACTTGTTTGGTTTCCGATTCTGATCATTATCAATACTAGCAGAATCACTGGTGCCACTATTCACAGATGAAATATTCCACAGAATCTCTATACTCATGTACATTCCTGAGCTGCATTTTGGCCCCTGAAACCCATTTATTTACTACTTTGAGGGGTTATATCTGACAGAAATACCCCTGCCCCATTTTTCGTCTTTAAAACAACCAATTTTGGTCTGTGTGAGTTGACAAATTTCTCTCACACTATTTTCAGACTGTCTATGCAGGAATGTTTATATTGATATGTTGTTTCTTTGCTTAAGAGCAGATGGTGTAGTTTTATGACAAATTAAATTCTTAAGCCCAGACACAAACATTTAAGGTGCCTTGTTCAGTCCAAGACAATCTAGCCAGGCTTGATACTGTGATGAATGAAGAATTTTTTCCTTCCCTTGGAGGTTGGGGAGTGGGGGGTGGGGGGTGGGGGGGGGGGGGGGGTTAAAAGTAAAAGTCTGATAGCCTCTAATGACCCACATATGACCCATGAGAGCCATCATATATGTTACCTATGACAACATTTAGATCAGCTCAGTAGCTCAGTGAATTATCTATTTGTGGCTTGGTGCCTGAAGTGCTAGGCTCGCTTAAAAAACACTCCTCTGTGTGAAATTGCTGGTTACATCGAGGGGTGTGGTTTTCATAGTCACACTAATCAGGCTCCTGAGGCAGGGACGATTCTCGCTAACTTGTCATTACTACCAAGAATAGGATGCAACAGGAGCAGTCATTTGCATGTGCATTTAGCCTCATAGTGGCTAATTAACTTAGGCATAATATCTCTATCCGGTGTAGTGGATAGAGCTCAGACTTCCTCAGTTCTACTTCTTTCCACTCTTTACATTGGACAGGAGTGCACACAGCCCCCCCGCTTTTTTTCATCTCAAGAAAATTTTCCCTGTGATGATCTGGTAGTTATGACCAAATTCAGGAATTAAAATCCTACATTTAAACTGAAAAAACACCCAACTTTTAAAAGTGTGACTTTGATGTGTGAGCCCTATTAAAATTTTAGATTTAAAAAAATGGTTTCCTCTCCTTTTGATCATCTATTTTTTCTTTATTTTTTTTTTTATTATTTGAAGAAAACAACCAGCAGCAACCGTAGCAGCAGACGATACGGTGTTACATGGTTTTTTTTTGTTTTTGTTTTTTTTGGTTTCTTGACCAAAGAAACAAAAAAAAAATTGGTAACAGGGTATACATGGTCAGGCCAATCGTAACATGACAGGGCAAATGTAATCTGACCCAAACGCTTCCCAGCGTTTGGCAGAGCGAAGGAAGCTCATTGTGCAGGCTGATTAAGATTGATGCTCCTTAAATTTAGCATCCATTCTTCCCCTGCATGTCTTTCTAAACAACTGTTTTGTTAATGAAAATGAATTATTGATGTTTTTTTTTTGTTTCTCTGTGTAAACAACATGGTTTCTTGTCAATGCCCTGTAATTTCCAGAAATCTTTGTTCGCGCTTGATTGCTATTTCCTGCCACTCTGGGTTATTTATGCCTGACAAGCATGCCACAAATGAAAAGAACATTAATAATTGAGTGGCATTTGGCATAGATCTTCTCATACATGCTGTGGTAGTACATTGCAGCCTCAATGAAAAACAAAAACAAAAAAAAAACGGAAAAGGGAATAATTGGCTGCAGAAATAAAATCGCGCTACGTAGGGAACACTAGAAAACCCTGACCTAAGAAACAGCGGTTTCACACAGTCCTGACGATGAGAAAATATAGATGCAGCGAAATTGCGATGAACTGGGTTTTTTTTCGCTCAGATTAATGAAATAACCGGCAGCCAGGCTCTCAGCTCCCTTGTTGTGTTTTCTGAACTGAAAAGTGAGCCGTTAAAGGAGATCTATTTTTTGCCCTCCCCCACCCCGCAGCGCTCCCGTTCCCCGCCGCCTCATACTGTTTTTACTCACTTCTGCTGGCTTATAGTTCATTTCCTTTTTTTGTTGTTGTTGCGGGTTGTCAGTTAAATGTGAGTCTTAAATGATCACGGAGTGGATTTTTCACATTTATTTAGCAAACGATTACTGAGAGAAGTGACTGGAAAGGTACTGTGTTTTTCACCCTCGCATCAGTTCAATCCACCTGCTGTCAATGACCCTCAGTCTGTGCCCTCATGTTAAGCATCATTTAGCAATGCTACGCTCCTGAGCATATCCCTGCCCGGACCCGTTTCCACATTACAATTCTGCAGGGGCGTATCAAGAAAGAAAGACTTAAAGAAGTCCTTAAAAGGCCAGGGCCTACCATAAAAAGTTACTAACCCCATTTACATATTGACATTCCATATCATGAATGGGACTGTCTTGGGGGGTGAAGCGGTCAGAGTTCATTTTAACCCGATTATATGGCTTGTTGCGGATATTTTCGGATTAAGCGGGCAAGGCCGGCATCATCAGCTGGCTTGTGCTGATTGTCAGGGGGAAATGGAGCAAACGCGCCATACTGGCACAGACTGGCACAGACTGGCACTCTCTGCTCTGCTCTGTCTCTCGAGCCAACTCCCCCACTGCCTCATGGGGACATCTTTAATTCATCTCCCACAACACCCCACTCCCCCCCCCCACACCTCAGGGCAGTTCTATTCTGGTACGTCCTCAGCTCTCCGGCCATGCTTTTTGGTGCAGAGTCAAGGTCAGGGGGTCAGATGTCCACTCCTTGTTTGTTTCTTGTTTTGTTTTTTTTTCTTGTGGTTGTGTTGGCCACAGACAAGAGGGGACATCCTGGTTCTACGTCAGGGAGCTGTGAGGTTCCGGAGCAGTGGAGACTGTCACGGCACAGCCTTCAGGCTTTTCCCTCCCAAACCCGGTGTCAAAATGGAGGAATATGCAGAGAACAAATGAATGCACCAGAGGACAGCTTATTAGCTGTACCACAAAAATAAAGTGACAAACACCTAATTGGCCGAGAGGTTGTCTTTGTGGGTACAGCCTGTGAATTCACATTAGGGGGATTAGAATGTTTCCGTAACATTTTTTTCTTTTTGTGAGGCTACTTTTGGCCAGCGCTGGTGCTGCCCTGGGGACATGTGACTTAGATGCTGTGAGACCATTGGAGGGTTCCTCCTCACAGTTTATGCACAGTCAGAATTCATGACTGGGTCACAAAGGTCAAAAGGTCACAGAGGTCAGGGCAAAGGGAGGCTGCTTCTCGCTAATCCTTGACAGAGACCATGAGATAAATGCTAAACATTTTTTTTTATCCATGTTTCTATGATGACATGCTAAATGAGACTTGATTTAATTATGATACAGTGCAGTCATACATTTTAAGATGTGAATGGAAATTATAGCTATTTTAAGTGCTCCAGTAATCTCATTGCTCATGACCATTTCTCCATGAAGAGATGCATAAAAAAAACCAGTGGTAAGTCTGTTTGTTTTTGTTTCAGTGAGAAAATAAGATTCTAATCTTAAGAGGCTAAGTGCTGTGACAGCTAGAAACATCACTGCTGTAACTGTCCCAAAGTTAGAAATTATAGCTGATATGTCAACTAAAGCCCTGCATAGGAAATAATGTTATGTAAGCACCATTGTGGCCTTAATTGGCAGGACTGTTGATTGACCCAATTTCAGGGCCTGAAGTCAGTGATATTTGGCTTCCACATGTAATGGTTACATGACTGTAAATGTCAAAGTTCACTGTGAAAACATAAAAAAAACGTCATTGTTATTTTATATGGGGGAATGACAGGGAAAAGTGATCTGTCCCTCTCTGTCTTACACACACACACACACACACACATACACACACCAACACACTCACCCTTAGACAGCAAATTCCAAAAAGGAGAAAGACAAGATCATTCTTTCTTTCCTCTGTAACATGTACGCACACACACACTCACACACACACACTCACGTACACACAGAATAATGCTTGCAGTATGTGAATGTGAATGCAGTATCATCCCCCTCTCTGTCTCACTCCAGTACGGCAGATGTGGAGGTCTGGGCTGCTGCAGGCTGCTGGGGTAGCAGCAGTGTAACCATGGCATCATCTGAGAGGAAAGGTCAACTTTGAACAAAACCAACATTTATACTGCAGCAAATGCAAGACACATAATGTCAGCAACGTTCCTGCAGTAGGTGCAAACAGAAATGAGAGAGATGAGGATGACAAAACTAGATCCCTACACAGCAAAATGTCCAGTGTTCATTTAACACTAACAGTGTACATATGAGTCCAGTTGTTCTCATATGTACACTGTTAGTGTTAAATTAACACTGGACATTTTGCTGTGTACATTAACGGTACGGCTGAGATCGTGTTTGGTCTGGCCCCACGGTCCACCTCCTGGATAGGTAAGGGACAGCTGTTTTTCACTTGCATCATTTTGAAAGGGGAATTTTGTTCCTCTTTTTTTTTCTTATTTTGCCAGAAGATGGCGAGGTCTTGGACACCACGGCGGTGAGTCTGGGGGCCAGTCCAGCCAGCTGTGCCCACACAGAGGAGCCTGAGTAGGGCATAATGCTGCTCTGTCAGCCTCCTCCTGCGTGCGGAACTAGCTGCGGCTTTTCACAGCTTGCCAGGACCCGCAGCTGAGCGGAAGGCCCTGTGCCTCGCTCCCTCTTTCTCTCTCTCTCTCTCTCTCTTTCCGTTTTGGGTTATTTATTTGGTTATTTATTTCTGAGTTTTAGTTCATTATTATTTTTTTCTAAAATTTTTTTTCTAAAACAGCATTCGTGTTCTTAATGTTATGTCTCTCTCTCTCTCTCTCTCTCTCTCTCTCTCCTTTTCTCACCTCAGACTCCACTCTCCTAACCCCACTCCCTCCATTACCTGAGCAAAGACTGAATTCCACTGACCTCTGTCTCTATCCACACCCCGAGTGTAGACTCATTTTATAAAATATTTTCAACAAGGTGATTTTTTTAGTTTGAGTTCAGTATATAGGACCAGGGTCCACAGACGGAAACTAGTTAAGAGACTAGTATGGAAATTTGGTAATAATATCAGGAAGTTTGGTTATTACATGAAGAGCTGATAATACTTAGAAGAGGTTGACTGTTCATAGAGTTAAAGCAGAGACATTTACTGTGTTCAAGTCCAGACTTGATGCAGTACTGGATACTCTGTAAATTGTGGGTGGCGAGTCTATCTGAGCTCAATGGTCTGTTCTCACCCTCATATATTGCTGTCCAATTAGAGTTAATTAGATTAACAAACACCACACTGGCCCATTGAGATATCAACTGCAAAACATAAAACAGTCTGGAGTGTTATCAGGCCCTGAACAGGAGATATACTTTGGCAGAATACCTGGTCACCATCATCATTAAACAGAGGGAGATCTTCACCAAACGCCACCTCAGTGATCACAGCCTGGCAAACCTGGCCAGCCACAGGAAATACCAGACAGAGATTCATTTCCACTTACAGCTAAAATAAATATTTACAGGACAGGGGAATATTCTTTCAAACATAACCGCTGCTCTCGGAAATATCACAGCTGACTTACAATTATCAATAACGTTAGAGGGCCCCTCGGTCCCGAAAGCAGCCACACGCCACAGCTTGGGGGACACAGAGAGGACACTCTCCTCGGCAGCGATTTGTATCCAAAAATGCTCCACATAATTAAACTGTATCTCTGCTGTGGTGCCAAATCTGTACAGCTGTTCTTCACTTGTTTACTTGTTATTAACAAATAGTTGATTTATTAATTATTATTCGTGTTGCTGTTATGATTTTTTTGGTGTTCATCATGGTGTTTTTTTCTGGTATGTCAATATGTTTGTAGTTATTAGTTTTATGTCATACTTTGTGTGTTTTGTGTCTGCCTTGCCAGTTCTGCTATGGCTGCCCTGCCAATAAAACACAACTGAACTGACATAGTGAGATAGAGGTGTCCAGAGCAAGTGCGGGATTGAATTACATTTTGTGACTTGCCAAACTGCGTTATTAAAGTGAAAATCTGTAATTTTGATAGAGCTGGTTCTTTTAAGAGCCACCTCTTCAGGGGACATTTTACTTAGACAGATAGGACAGTAGAAATTCAAAGACAGAAATCTCAAACTTAATGTTCAGGAATGTAGTAGATACTCTCACTTTGCGGGACTTACACAGTTTTCACTTATACCAGCTGGATATTTTGTGAAATTTATTTTGAGCAGTTTAAGTGAAGTTGGGCCTTGGCCAGGGCCACAATAGCAGTACCTTGGGTGGGTATTGAACCTGCAACTCAACATTGCAAAAGCATCTTCCTACCACATATACTACAGTGGCAACCCAGTAGCCTACTGACTGCTGAGGAAACCCTGCAGGTTTGAAGACTGCTGTTAGTCTGTGGAAAATGCAGAACCCCATAGACTCTTGGCTGTTGAGACAGTGCTGTGAGAGCATGGCTGTGCTGAGCCAGTGGAAAGTGCAGCTGTATGCCAGGATGCACTGAGCGTACCATTAGGGTTTGACTTTCTTTTACCTTTAATTATCTATGTATAAAGCTGTGCTGTGCTGTGTTTTACAGTTCTACGGTTTCCAGCTCAAAAAAATGTAATAACGGCTGGCAATTGGTGACCATTATCAAGCCGCTTTGCATCCTGTCTCTGGATTGGCTGGATTTGTGTCCAAGTATAAGTGGGAAAAACCTGGAGACAAACCTAAATTTAACACGGCTGTAGCAAACAACACGACTTTTAACCCTCAGAGAATTCCGCCAGTGGAGCATTGTTTTGAACATAACACCAAATACCAAAACACCAAAACCTAAAGCGCCCTTTCTCTGACCTGCCACAGAAGTGGTGGGTGGCAGTTTAACATAATGGTTAGGGAGCTGTTTTTCCAGCTCTGGTGGGTGGTGGGTTTTGATTCCCAGGTAGGGCACTGCCATTATACAACTTGAGCACGGTGCTGAGCCTGGATAGAATAGCTCCAGTAAATATCCAGCTGAATAAACTGAAAGTGAGTACTTCACTCTGGGTAAGAGCGTTAGCTAAACGTCTGAATGTACTAAGGTCGGCCAGGGACGGTGCATCAAGAGGGGGGGGCATGTGTGCTAAGCAGCAGTGTTATTAACAGGGCAACCATGGCCTGTGATTTAAGTTACTTAAATAAAAGCTGAGCCGCGGCAGGGCAGCATCCCATCCTCTTCCCTGCCGCCTCCGCCAAGCATATGGGAATTAAAAGCCAAACCGCTTCCAGACACACAATGTAATTTTTCATCGATCCAACGTTCTCGACCTCTCAGCTCAACAGTGAGGGCTCCTTTGGGACCAAAACAAATTTTTTATTCAATTTCTTTCCCATGCACTTTGAATCATCGGAACAGGAGATTGCCTTGTAGAATGTTCCCTGTTTTACGTGGAACAGGACGCATTGTTGCTGGAAAACGGCACATGTAAGGTCACTGCCATGTGGGTCAGAGGATCCTGTGTTTTACATTGTATTGAAACGCACTGATGACAAGCGTATAACAAAGCTCACACGGTCGGCCATCAGAGTGACGTCGTCTCTGGTCCACTCCGTTTTTTACCCTGATCCGGATTCTCTCCCCTGAAAGAGCATGGGTAATTATCCCGTACCCCTTTTCATGTTGTTGGGCGAGCGAGGGGAGTTGTGCCTGCCTCACACATGTGACATTTCCCTACGAAAATTCATCTGCGTCCGCAGCGCCACCTCTCCTGATGGCTGCTCCTCGGCTGCTGACTCATCGGGCCGGGCCTGGTATTTTTAGACAGCGCTTGGCCCCCGAGTCGGTGCACGTACGCCGGGTGGGCCAACCCAAACGGTCGGGCGGCTGTCTTGCTGCCTCTCGCTTGCCGCGCTCCGCAGGTAGCCATGTCTAGCTTGGTGGTCGAGTCCCACTTAGTCTGACCTGCTACTGGAGGACACCACCCGTACGCAAACATCGCTGTCCAATCCAACACCCAAGCCATTCTGCCCTTCCATGTTTTCCTTCTCACCACAATCGCCCTGGACATGAAATATGCCACTGTTCCACACCTCCATCCATTTATGACTATATTCCAACACCACTTCTTTACTTACATTTTGTCACACCTGTCATTGTTCATGTCAGGTTGACAGAAAATGTGGAAAAATGAAAAACGGGGGCAAGCTCGTAGATTCAATCAATATTTGTCCACAACTCTGACTTGTGATTAAATGCACGCGTGTCTTTTCCTATGAAGCACAAAACAATTTTTTTGGACAGAAAATTATTGGACCAAACAAGCACCAATGTCTGTTAGCATATGTAGCTAACACCCCCTGCTAAAATCACTTGCACAAAACAGACAACACCAATGTCCGTTATCATATGTAGCTAGCACCCCCAGCTAAAATCACTTGCACAAAACAGAGCTTGAAAATCAGCAACACTTTCTTGGCAACAACAATTTTTATTCACGAAGTCACACATGCATTTATTAATAAATCAAGTTTAAGGACAGGTGTTGATTGAATCCAGACCAAGGTCTTCATGAATAAAATGAAATGTTTGGCTCAAGATTGCCCGCACTCAATGAAGCCCATTTTTGGCTTCTGCAGCAAAGGGAAGAGTCCATGAGCCCTCAGCAGGCTGGCTAAATAGCTGGTAAAGATACTCGGCAAACTTGTTGAGAGCTACAAGCCCGGGACTGGGATGCATTAGCCAGCAGGAAGATATGAGCTCTGCGCCTCGTTGTTCGCAGGGGCACGTGGTCGGGCCTACCTTCTCCCTTGGCAGCCCATCCCTTTTAGATTGGGTTGACTCAGCTGCTCTGGGCTTGGCTCGCTCCAGACTTTGGGCTTCTCTCCAAACCAGCGCAATGATTAGCTCCAAGACAAGGGACAATGCCATCAATGTAAATTCGGGTCTCATTTGGTCTGGGCTGAAAGGAGAGCTCATAAACACACTATTTGTTGCTGGTGCCCCCCTCTTATACCCCAACCCTTCTATACACCAATACTGCATTAATATTGGATTTTAATTGAAGCATGGACAATCAACAATAAATCCCTCTGGGGAGGTACATATCTTTCATTGAGCACTGCACACAGCCAGCTGCAAGATTGAAAAAAGGAGAACAGCCGTCAAGGAGGTAACAGGCAGCAGAAACAGCTGGACGGAGTTGAAACGTCTAGGTATTGACTGATCTAAGGAAGGCTCCATAGTTTTATTCATTTGAAATAAGACCAGAGAGGGGGTGGGGTGTGGTGGCTGTCCCTCCAGGATTCTGTGACCGATTGCTGGGAGACAGAGACCCTATGGCAGGCTCCTCCCACCTTCTCCCATTCCCAACAACAAACACACCCACAATGCATTGGTGCCGAGCTGCCTCGCCACCTCGTCAAGGCTGCATAGCTGGAGGCAATCCACAGTGTATTTTATTCCCCGGCCCGTGGTGTCTCCAATGGTGTTTTACCACATGACCACACATACACACACACACACACACACACACACATATATGCACATACATGTACAAACAATGCGCAGTCATGTGCAAGTAAAAATGTATACATGCATAATCATGTATACACGTACTCATACATACATACGGTGTATGCAGACGCATGCAGTAGACTAAACACAGTGTTAAATGAATAAGCATATGAGCACCTGTCAAGCACTTTAAAACAGCAGCAGCTTGAGCTGGGCTTAGCAGGAGCACTGACGGGTTTTAATTGCTCTCTGGATCTTCTTCATTCCTCTTTTACATATATTTTAATTAGAGAATAAAAATTAAAACCATTTTTTAATGTAGCTATTGTCATCTCATGTGGGTAAAACGGTGGGATTTTATTGGTAGCGCCATGAGAAATGGCTGTCACTATCACTCTCAAAAAAGGACACATTCTCAAGCGGTGTTTTTTTTTCTCCAAAGGGCACATGGAAACACCTACACCTCCACTGTTCTGAGCTCTCATTGCACCTCACAGCACTGGGCCGGGAGCTGTGGCAAGCTTAGCGCTGTTGCTGCCTAAGTGAAAGATCTAATCTTGCGAATGGAATGGCATGAAACATTTAAAATGCATGTGTGTGCTGGGAGGGCTGTCAAAAGAACTGTTTGTCTCTCTCTCACCCTCTCTCTCTTTCTCTGTCTTTCCCCCTCTCCCTCTTTCTCTGTCTTTCCCCCTCTTTCTCTCTCTCTCTCTCCCTCTTTCTCTCTCTCTTCCTCTGTCTTTCCCCCTCTCCCTCTTTCTCTGTCTTTCCCCCTCTCCCTCTTTCTCCTTCTCTGTCTTTCCCCCTCTCTCTCTCTTTTTTTCCCCCTCTCCCTCTTTCTCTGTCTTTCCCCCCCTCCCCCTTTCTCCTTCTCCTCCTTCCCCCCTCTCCTTCTCTCTCTCTCCCTCTCTCTCCCCCTCTCTCTCTCTCTCTCCCTCTCTCCCTCTCCCTCTCTCTCTCTCTCTCTCTCTCTCTCTCTCCCTCTCTCTCCCCTCTCTCTCTCTGCAGTGAGGAATCTAAGGGAGCGCGTCTTGGTGGTCCTGATTTCAGGTCATTGAACACAGAATATCAGCATACCCCTGAGAATCGCAACTCATCCTATAGGAGATCTGTGAGGAACACTAGTCAAGGCGCATAGTGGATATTTACTGTTCACCATCATGAGTAAAATCCACCTGCAAAGCCCATTTTTCCCTTTTATTTAAGCACAAAAAACGAGATGCTGAACCAAACCCAGCCAACAGCAGGACAAGTCCACACCCGCCATACGTGTCTGTGAATGCATTTGTACATTTTATGATTATGTGTAAATCACACGCATTGGCACAGCCCTTTTGTGTGAATGACCAGTCAATAAACAACATCATTGCAATAATTGTAAGAGGTGACTAATTGCTGCATTCTCTTTGACCCGTCTCACACGTTACAACTCGTAATGAATGAAAATCCTCATATTATACACTTATTATTATAATGGCAAACACTTCTGTCATCCACAAAGCCAGTAAAATCCAGATTTCCCACCATATATGTGTAGCTTGTGATTTCTATACAGTCAAACCTATTAATGTATAAAGTCTGATCTGCACAATCTGCTCAGCCAATGGAAGCTATACAGGTGGAATAGCTTCCATTGGCTGAGCAGATTGTGGCCTGCCATGATCTTTTTGATGTGTTTATATATGAGACACAACATACAGAACTACGTCAGCATTGTCCAGAATGTGTGGTAGAAAAATAAGAATAAATATCAATGGGATGCCGTAATGGTTCCTCTATATCTTTCATTTTTTTGTTTGATGACATGCATGACATCCAGGATATGCGTATGTTACACAGGAAAGAAAGAAGGATCTTGTCTTTCTCCTTTTTGGAATCTGCTGTTTAAGGGTGAGTGTGTTGGTATGTGTGTGTGTGTGTGTGTGTGTGTGTGTGTGTGTGTGTGTGTGTGTGTGTTTGAGTGTGAGTGTGTTTGTGTGTATGGGTATGTATACGTGTGTGTGAGTGTGTTTATGTGTATGGGTGAGTGTGCATGTGAGTGTGTGAGTGAGTGAGTGAGTGAGTGAGTGAGTGAGTGAGTGAGTGTGTGTGTGTGTGTGGAGCAGATTGGTCAGGCCATTAGGCTTGCACTCCACAGCTAATCGTTGCCTAAAAAAGCCCTCGCCATGCTTTGATAAAGCACAAATGATGTCTTCAAACTCTGGGAGGCTGACGTCTTCAAATGACACTCAAGGGTAAAAGCTTTCCTCCCCTTCTCCCCTGCACTCTCTCCCTCTCTCTGTCCCTATCTCTCTCTCTCGCTCTCTCTCTCTCACACACTGTTTGTTGCATACAGAGTACCCATAATGCAGCTGGTTGCCTCGGTGGCTGCCAACAGCGGTCCGTCACCTCTGTTGTTCAATATTTCCCAGAGGTTAAGCCAGTTGAATCTTCATCAGTAATTCTTTCTGTGAGACTTTGTGCTCTGCGCTTCCAGAACACACAGCATGGCAAAAAAAAATAAAAAACACCTAAGGATGACCAATCAAACAGAAGTGTCACCGCCATCCATTAACCTCAGTCTTACAGCGTGGACGCGCAGGTGGAGCAGGCGGGGCGGCCGCAGTACAGCTGGCTGCCCACACCGTTGCCAGCAGCACTCTGTTATTCAGAGGCACAGCCACAGATCCACCTGTGAGAGACTGAGATATGGCCCACGTATGCATGGCCTTTGCACCGTCGCATTTCTCCATGCCTGTCCGTTCGATTTCCCCCGCTGAGATGCGACATAAAGGCGGAGGAGTAGACCTTTAAATTGTCTCATTTTTCAAGGGTGAGCAGGTAGCACTCGTGTCCATAATATGGCTGCACCTTTGGCGGTAAAAACTGCTCTCATATAAAACAGCTCTGGGGGACTTCGATGACAAAGGGTGATAAGCTTCTAACGTAAATATTTACAAAACTGATTTCGTCTGCAATATATATAATGCAGATATTGCTGCATTATCATCTCACAATAACGATGTGGCAATGATGTAAATATTTACAAAACTGCCATTTCAACCCCAGGAAAAAGCACCGTTTATTCAATATTTAATAAATAGAGCTGTATTGTCCGAATAACAATCTGGAAGATATTATTGAATCATGATCAAACAATAAGAAATGGATTTGTCTCTTTTAAATGTGTGCAGACTCACATCAATGTTGATTGTTTCACAACGCCATAGACCAGAGAGGCAGTGAACAAAACGTAAAGCAACCAAGAACTCATGGTGAAAACCAACCAGACTGCTAATGACTGCTAATTTTGTTCCTCCCACACAGACTCAGTGGGAGGGTCAGCTGAGACTTGTGGGTAGATTTCACGTCTGTCCTCAAAGATACTAAAATGGTAATTTCTCCTGATTAATTGGCTATCTGTCAGGTTTTCACAAGTTCGCTTGTTGTAATAGACTTAAGAGCAACAGGGT
>JAFBMS010001419.1:0-41616 GCA_019788955.1 Albula glossodonta
CCCACACCCTTCCTGTCACAACATTTCCGGAACCTTCTCTCCACGGAGACAGGAAACGCCGAAGGGGGGAGGAAGCTGCCGTCCACGCGGCTGACAGGAAGTACTCGCTGTGAAGAGAAATGTCTGAGCGGTCGGTAGGTGCACGAAAAAGTGCGAGCCAACTTCATCAGCCACACTGGGGAAGGGGGACTACGGCAGCAAAACAGCAGCACAGAGCAGGGAATTCATCCCCCCCCCCCCCCCCCCAGTTAAGTGGCATAATGGTACACTCCATTCTAGGGCCCTAATGAATCAGAAGCATCCTCTAGTGTGCCGAAAAAAGGCGGCGGTCTTTTTTACATTTTCACAGTTCAGTTTATCAGTCGCCTCAGACCTCAGATGGGCAGATGTCTCCAGACGCTCTCCCCTTGCTGTGCAGGAACAGCTGTACTGTTCGGGAACAGCCCTTGCTATGCAGGAACAGCCTATGTGTGAGGTATCTGACAGACCGCTGCTCTCTGAGTGGTTTATGTTCGAATCGCCAGTTTCACCTTAAACACGCCTCCATAGAGCTGACACAATTGTTATGAAAGTGACGAGATGTTCAAAAAAAGTGGGTGGGTTTGCTGTGTGCATCGCTTTGTCCGCCCCCAGCAGAGGGGGTATGGATCTGGCATGCTGGTCCAGCCTAGTGCTAATTCTTACATTCACAAAAGCATAAAATCTTCACTCTGTGTTCCTGCGCGCTCCCCAGCCTCCTGGCTTTAAGGGTGCTGAGCACATCCCCCTGCACCCTCTCCAGCCTCAGCGCCAGGGCTGTCAGAGAGCTGGCCTGTCACCATCAAACAGGCCAACCTGTAACCTCATGGCCCAGCCTGGCCAGAGAACGATAGGGATTACGGTAGTTATATTTCTATCACTTTCTAATCGCCTCAAAGGTCAACCAGGCGCCTCTTGATGCACAAACCGCGTGTGCGTTCCCTACAGCATAGCAGTATGTACTGGAGGTGTGTCCGCCTGTGGAGAGACGCTGGGGCTCACCATCGAGTGACTGAGAGTCAGGTGTCATGGCCGCCCCCTCCTGAGTCCGCAGGCAGGCGCTGCGGTGGAATACTGAACAGCCCTGCGGTGTTCAGGCAGAAAAACGGGGGAAAAACAGGCGGTCGCCGAGTTACGATGGTCCAGCTTACGATTTTTCGACCTCAGGATGGTGCGATAGCGTCACTTTCAGTAGAGTATTCAATAAATTACAATGAGATATTCAACACTTCATTATAAAATAGGCTTTCTGTTCATGATTTTGCCCAACTGTACTGTGATGTAAGTGTTCTAAGCACGTTTAAGGTAGGCTAGGCTAGGCTATGGGTGTCCGGTAGGTTATGTGTATTAAATGCATTTTCCACTTACGATATTTTCCGCTTACGATGGGTTCATCAGAACATAACCCCACCGTAAGCCGGGACCATCTGCGTACTAAGAGCTGTGGCATACCTTCAGCACTGACAGAGCTGTCCTGCTTCACTTACCCGTGTGTTTGTGCTTCCTGTTTCTGAATCCCACCCTCTCTCCAGGAGTTCAGCTTGATCACATTTTATGAAGCCAAAGAATGATTTTCAAAAGGTGTTTTTCCACAGTAGCCTAAACGGGTGTTTATTTTTCACTCCCTTTGGAAACGAGTCACTGTGAAGGGCTGTGTGGCTGACAGCGTTTCTGTAAACAGGGTTAAACAAATAAAACCTGAATGACTGGTGAGTGATTAATGTTATCACAACGACAGAGCACAGCTGAGCACCCCCCATGAACGGCCACACATACTGAGCTCTGCCAGTGCCCGAGGCAGAGAGCAGCCGAGCAGCACAGCCAGGCTAGCCTGGGCCAGCCACAACCTTCCTCTGCTTCAGAGCACAGACCACACTGCTTCTCCACAAATTCTGTGCATCTCTCAGGGAATAGCAAATGCAGTTTTTTTTTTCCTCATGCCAACATGTGGTCACTCTCAAGTGATTCTGTCTGGAGAATCACTTTGTGAGTTTTCTTATAAAACAGTCACAAAACACTCATAAAAACAGTTGTAAAATATGTTTTTGAACTCAGGATTTCACACAACACCTACGTCATTAGGGTGCTGTGATTCAGCATGAGGCCTCCGGGCCCCAACAAAGCAGATTTAGCACTGTCCTCCCGAAGAGCTTTTTACCCAGCATGCCGCTGCACTGCCCCCTTAACCAGCTTTTTACCCAGCATGCCGCTGCACTGTCCCCTTAACCAGCTTTTTACCCAGCATGCAACAGCAGTGTCCTCATGAAGAGCTTTTTACCCAGCATGCCCTGGGGGCTGAAAGGGCACAACAGAACTGGTTTAGTGAACCTCCCCCAGGAGTCTGATGCCCTGACCTTCCTCTGACCCCGGAGTCTTCTCTCCTGGTCCTGGAGGGCCACAGGTGTCCTGGGTTTTGTTGTTATTCAGGGCTTGAATTACTCATTAAAACTGTTTATCTGACAGATAACTCACCTCACCCAGGTTTTTAGATCTAAACTTGCTGTGGAATTTCAGTTCAACTCCAGGTCCTCCAGGAGGACTAGAGCTGTGCACCACCCACTACACTTAAAAGAAGACATTCAATGTGTCTGTGTAAATCAGTTTAAAAAAAGAGGAGAAGGTAGAAATCTAAAAACAAACAGAGACGTTTTTTCCTATTTATAGTATAGTAGCATCAGCGTCCTGTTTACTCTAAGACAACACAACACCAAAACGGCAACATCAATCATCTGCATGGGATCAGAGGAGCAGCGACAGCACACCACTTCCTGAAGACGCACAGAAACTGTCTCATCTAAACTCAGGGGAACCGCTGTCTGCAGCCGTGCACCCTTTCTCACAATGCCCTCCTATCTGCGCTCAAATTCGCCAGCAGTTTCTGGTAAACACTCCTCTCTTCCGCATCTATTTATACCAGCGTGGGTTGAGTCAACTCCCTCACCCTGGGTTCACACGGCATGGAGGGCACAGGGCCCAGGCACAGAGTCTAAACCAGATACTCCACTCCAGTGCTTCTTTCTGACCGCTCTCCTCATTAACTACCTGAGATTCAGGTATGATGTAGAGTGTCTGCTCCCACAGTACTGTCTTTGGCCACACCCCTAAATGAATGCTCACAAGATGCATCAACGGGAATGTTTCAATGGTAGGGAGACAGACCTTTCAGTGTTAAAAACACAGAGCTGGGTATCTGGTGTGCTTATGGAATCATGACAACTTTCTGTGAAGGTGCATCTGGATCACTGATTTCTTCCTCCATCTTGGGGCGGGGGTTGGAAGAGTTTTTTCCTGCATCTGATGGATTCCCACACAGTGACACATAAAATTTCCTTCTCTCCTTCTTCCTCTTCCCCATGGGCAAAACATCTCTAAAACAACCGCTTTTGATTACAATTTGATAGGGAAAATCCTCTTTGTGACATCCCCTGCGCGCCATGTGGCTGCACGCGATCATTCCATCTGGACCCCCTGGCTGCCCGTTCCTCCCAATAAGTGCGATCCCAGCGTCATTCAACCGGAACAATCTAACAGCGAGTGAAGTTGCGGCCAGTCCGGCGGGGGGTGAATGTACTCAGGATACAGTAACTCGCCAGACATTTGTGCTAATTAAGGGAAGTTCCAGTTTAATACTGTGTTTGATATAATTTATGTAAACCGTAATACTCTTTGTGATTCATCTTGCGTCTGGCGCGCGCGTTCCAAACGCAGTGGCAACTTCACTGGCGGAGGGACAATAAAGAAAACGTCTGAGACATTTTTGGAGGCAGCCAATTTTGGAGAGAGAGTCGATGGCCGCTATTAATTTTAGTGAATATCATGAGCAAAATCAAGAGCCCCTATCAGATGGCAGATGTTCCGTTTTACCTAATTCAACTTCTTAATCAATTGCAAAGGGACTCATAATAAATAAAGATGCTCAACTGACCACAACTCCTTAAGCTTATCTCCCTGTAGCCGCTCAATGCAAACAGGGCGGTAGAAACCTCGGGAGATTAAGCCATTTCAATCCGCACTGTGTGGACCAGACTCCCGCCTGGTCATATCCCAGATAATGCATTTATTCCCCTTCCCATGTGTCTGGGGGACACTGAAACAACGGGCAGACCCCGCGTCTAGCGGGGAGGTGAAAGCTTGCTTTTATTGTGATTAGCAGAGAAACTTGGCACCCAATCAAAGTTAAAATGCGTATGCAACCTCTGTCACAGTGTAATCTAAATCTATAAAATATTTTAAGGTTAAGAACTTCGTAAACTTGTTTCCCATAATTTTTTTATATGAAATCACTGTCTCGAGACAGTATGAAATGCGGGCTGTAATGCACTGAAAGTGTTTCTCCACCGCTTTGCGGGGGGAAATGTCCTTTTAAACACTGACACAATGCATTGCTGTAACGTCTCATTGGCAGACGCTTGTTCATCAGTGTTTGAACAAAGCTGACACTTAAAAAGGGGAAGTCAAAACGCGCCGAAGAGAAAGAGGCAAGTGGTTTAGCTTGCAAAGAAGTAGGCGAACCTCTATATTCAATCGAAATTCGAAAATGTCTAGTCTGACAGCACAGCAACGTAATGCCGCACCTGTCCTGCAACAAAACGTCCGACTTTCAGTCACAGATATGGTTGTTCTACCCAACAATTGAACCACAAAAGTGTATCAGTTGCAAGTTCTTCAAAAAGATCACAAACACAAGAGAAACAAGCAAACGATGTGGTCTACCTTCCGTAGCTAAGCTGCTAAGCAGCATTGACAACACCCCCCAGAATATGTTGCAGCAACAAACTCCTCTCCGCTCAGAATTGTAACGACAGAAATAATGTTTTGAAAACACAATTAGCGTTTGGTGTCAAACCAAGCGAACCAGGAAATACCCAGCGCCTTAACGGTTACCACAAAGGTTAGCAAAAGTAATCTTAGTTATGGTCGGTCGAGGAGCAATTCAGAACTAGGGTTAAAGAGTAATCCATAACGAAACGTGCACAACCTTACCTTAGGGAAACCTTAACGCAGCAGTCGTTTTGTGACGCCATTATTGCGTATTCCAATGGATAATATTTCTCCAAGGTGATCGATGTTGATGTTTGTTTAAGAGGAGAATCCAGTTTTTGCACAAAACAAAAACTTAAGCAGCCAATAACGAAGTCAGGTTAAAGACGCGTCCATTGCTGTCACTAAACGGGGCATCGCCAGACACCCTTCCTTCAGACCTCAGCTCGCTCTTTTAACTGTCATTCTGAAGTTGCTGATAGCGCTGCGCTGCACTCTCTTTTGTCTTTTTTTTCCACTGTAGCTTACGAACTACATCCTGTCCTACGCTTGAGAAATATGTCACTCAGTGTGAATCGTTCATCTGAGACCCAACCGCACTCAGCAGCGGAGCAGCGTGTCTCTGTCAGTCTGAGCCCGAAGTTGCGATAAGGGGGCGGGATCCAGCAGTGTGAGTGACAGATACCTGACCATAGAAAGCCCAACTTCCCCGCCCCTTGGTTGGCGTAATAGACCTATTAGAATGCACCGGTGAAATTAAGGTGTGTGAGGAGACCGTTTCGTGTTAGTTCAGCGCCGTACCTAACCGAATAACTGTTAGAGGCTGAAACACCATCTGAAACGCATTAGACTGCCACAAAAGGAGAATGTTGGGGTCCCCCGAGGGGACGAAAGATCAGAGATCAACACCCCATAGGTCAAAGGCTATGCACAGCAATGACAGGAACGCCGTGCTCGGTGTGTATAACTTCGAAGCAGCAGGGGTCGGGGTTATTGATTTATTCCTAAACAACACCCATAGAAGTCTCTAGTGAATTTGAAAGGTTTAATAAAAAAAATCACTGATCAGCGCCCCACGTGGGTTAGTAAATAGCTGAAAAGTATGTGCGCCTCAACGGAAATTTTATTGGTTTTTCAGCTTTCACATCACTTATTTGCCTAGAGCTAAATAAAAGTACAAGGTATGTTGACATGCTCTTTTGTTTTTTGTTTTTTTCAGAGGAAAGAATTGTCCACTTTCACGGCTCTGAATTGCGCCACTGAGTCAGTGTTTCTCAGGAACTCTCCAAACCAGCTTCCTTTTAACTCTTTCAGCCAGTAGCCTTTCTGCCCGTTGTGTCCTTGTTTTTCTGTGAAGACATAGAGTGATTTCACAATCAAACATTTGCATCAAATGGAGTGCTTGTTCGCTGGAACAGTGATGTGTCTGAATCAGGGTTTGAAATGGAATCCCCATTGTGTCAGTATCTCCCATGGCGACCAATGCCTAGGCCCACCTGATTGGATCAGCCTGCTAGAGGCAGGTATCATCCAGTAAGATTCCCCATTCATCCTACAAGCAATGGTGGCAGCCGTAGTGGGTATGTGCGTATTCACAGTTCAATGCCAACCACCTAGGCCAACTTAACCGGATCACTTACTCATACAGTCAAATGGATGTAGCTGTGCATTTTCCCAGTTAAAACACAGGATGTTTTGGCGACAGTTATTTTACGATAACAAAATAGCATATTACATATGCATCATGTGCCAACCAGCAGGACTCTTTAGCAAACAATGGAAGTAGGAGCAGAGGCAGGAGCGAGAACCAGAATACACTGGGCCTTCGGAGGCGCTGAGCCCGACATCGCTGTGCTGAAATCACTGAACTGCGTTAGGATGTTGGAGGTAACACACATGCTGTCACCAGCATCAGCCTAAACCCACCAAACTAAGGTAATGTGTCTGTAATCAATTTAAAGTACTGGATTCAAATTTAAGAGTAGTGTTAAGGCACTTAATAATATCGTGGGGCTTGGCTAAACGATTATAAATCGACTGCACCATCAGCGCATAGCTTTATCAGTGTTGTTTGGCTGAGTTTGTAATCTCTGTGTAAAGTGAAAGTTGCTCTTCAGAGCAGATGCACCGGCCCTTTGTTTTCTGCAGGCAGCAAAGGTTTTCTGTGCTGATTAATATTCAGCCGCGCGGATGATCAGGGACAATCCCCCGAGCAGAGGTTAGAGCGGGGCGAAGGGCACTGTCCCTCACAGGCGGGGCGCACTGCGCCAGTTCAGCTGTCACCATGCCCTTCCGCAGTGACAGCTGCGCACGTGTTCTCTGCACAAACAACAGCGGTAGCATGCTGCATTTCGGGGCGCTGTTGTTCTCTGCCTTTCCCATCTAGCGGCGGTATTAAGCGGTGTGTTTTGGACTTGTTGCGTAAGGAACCATTTCTGCAAAGAGGATCACTGAGGGGGTTATGAAGGGATTACGCTAGCGTGCGAGGCAGACTCAGGCTCCTGCAGCAATAGCAGGTTTATGATTATGCCCAAATGCTGTCCAGGTTTTGCCATTAAGGTTTTCCCTTCATCTGGAGCACTGTGTCTTAAACAGGGTGTTCATGCAACAAGCCAAGGGTACGCACTCAGCCTTTCGTCTGCACGCACTTTGCTGCCAGTTGATTTAATGGATCTGATTCTATGTGCCTGAGAGTAATACAGCTATCACACAGAGCTCCTCTGTTACGCCATGAGCGCCATAGACACTCAGCAGCACCTGACGTAAGCTGAGAAAACGTGCATGAAAAGTTCACCTGGCAGACGCTAATCAGGTGTGCAGCTGTGGTGGAGAGCTGTGTGGAGGGGGGCGGTTTGGGGAAACAGCTGCTCTGAAATGTCCCCACATACAGGGAGAACTTGACATTCAGTGAAATCGCGCAGCTGCGTGATCACATCAGTCACTGTGCAAGAGGAACAGCACTGCGTCTGTGGGAGGTGTAATGAGCGCGTGGGTCATCTTATGGACCTCATATTGGAGAAAGGAGCTGCGTCTCCTCAAATCTGACACAAATGCTCCTGATCAGACATTTTGACCACTCTAATCCTGCAGGGGCACATTGATCAGTGACACCGGACTGTAAAGTGTACATGTGACACAGAGAAATGGTAGAAGAGAGTGATAGAGAGAGAGAGAGAGAGAGGGTGTGATATATATATAGAAAGAGAGACTAGAACACAGACTGAGATCGCTTATCATTTCATTCTGTCAGATCCCTCCATGTGATTTATAAAAACTGACTTTGAGGTCCTAAGCCGATTCCAATTCTTTAATAAACCTTGTCCTGGATTTTGCATCGAATGGGCTTATGTAACTGTCTGTACAGGCAGAAGGGCTAAGGGATAAATAAACAACTCAACTTCTCCAGACCTTTCATCTGTCTGCAGGTTTAACTCCAGTCCTGTAGGGGGCAGTGTTTGCATGTTTAACTCCAGACCTATATGAAATGCCACTTGGATACTTTAGTCCACTTCAGAGAGTGGATCTTGGGCCTTCTCTCAAGTGCACTCTGGTCCTATGAGAACTACCCAAAAGTAGGATCAAGTGGTGATGAAGCTGAGACAGATGAGAAGATTGAACAATTCAGCATCTATGAAACTGTCAGTTGGACAAAGCCTGGTAAGGGCATTTAGTCAATTTCAGTAGGAAGGGCCTAGAATCAATGCTGCATAGATCCCCATATAACAGCAATCCTGTCTGCGATGCATTGAACCACAGGTGGGCCATAACGAGTACATCCGCTTTTGGGTTTATGCCAAACTTCTGCTCCTTTTATTCAGGACATTTTGACTGCAATGGCTCTGAATCCTCCTGATACAGGAAGGAATTAGCGATCCGGATACTCAGCCAGATTCCTGAAAGTTGACTGTTTTCATATCTTTTCCTGTAAGTGTTCAAAATACAGGAATTTCACACTGTGAGACAACATACAAGATTCAGAGATTAAAATGATCCTAACCTCATCGACATAGTGCTTGTGTAAGACACAGATGCAAAAGCACTTTTTTTGGTGAAAACCAAACCCTACTGCATGGGGAAGTTCTGCTGATGCCCCATCAATATGGTGATAATGGAAAGCTCTTTGGAAATTCAAAGACATCATTGGTTCAGATAATTTAATCTAAATAATTAAATGAAGTGAGCATTCTGTATAAAACTATCATCACAATGTTAATAGGCATGACACCGGCCCACAGTACTGAGCCCCATGAAAACACACCCTGGATCCGCTGCTAGAGTAACCCAACTGGCCGACTGTAAAGACTGTAAATGCTGTTTAATGAGGAACAAACACTCAACATAACTGCAATCACAAGAGGACAATTATTACAGGCTGAGTAGGATAGAGGTCAGAGACTGTGCTCCGTACGGCTTGGCCCATAAACTGGTACAATCCCATCTTTGTCATGAGTGGAACCATATCCGGAGCTCAGGAGAGCCTCACCAAAACGGCTCCGACTGCATGGCATGCTGATGTTGACGAACAGTCAAAAACTCACCCCTCCACAAAACATCCCTCCCCTTACTCTTCCACAGGTGCTCTAAGTTACAAGAAAGTCAATATTAATGGAAGCAAGGCTGTTTAAACACCTTTTCTAAACTTTCTGCTGGTTAGATGACGATTTTATGTCATAAATCAATACATATCAGTAACTCGTCCAGTTGTGAAAATATGTTTGGTTAAACAGCGCATCCTGGTGGTAAAAAAAACACCGTCGTCATTAGGTATCAGTTAGCTGCACCCTTTTGAATTTCAGTGCATTGATGAGAAATTGAGTTCAGTGTGGTGAAGGTACATTTAAAGAATGAAAATCAAAATGATCAAATATCGATAATAGTGTCAGAATCATTTTAGAACGTGTTGTGATGGTCTTCGGGGGTTGTGATACAGCATTTTTTTTGCTGACACACTGTTCGAAAATTAATTTTTAAGCGTAATGCTACGCTTATATAACCTCCCTGGGGCGCACCCAGTCTCACATCAGCACAGACATGTTCCCCGGGGCCGGGTTATTTAAAATAAACACGCCATTGGAATTCTGACCTTGAGGTGTCTGGAGGTCATCCGATTGCGCCACGAGCCTGCAGCGCTCTGTCAAGCTTGTGTCATCAGTCCTCGAGTGAAGAGATGAATAAGACCTATCTTTTTTCTGTTATATAAATAACATGACAATCTTTAACAGTTGTGGAATCTTAAATACTATTTCTACAGTTACTACATTTACTGCTACCAATAATAATAGCTACTCATATTTTGTTTGTTTTAGTGGTATTATCATTATTCATTTATCTAGCGTTTCTATCAACATGCAACGAATATGACATGAAATGCTTTCGACGCACCGTTCGGTAATTCGTCTAGTGAATACATCGTTTAATTAAACGGACAGATGGACAATGGAACAACAAGGCGATCCTTGAGACTTAACATAAAACAATCAATAAAAATCTCATTTGTCACACTGACCGGCTAATTGGCCCTTTCACGAGGGCAGCCCAGACACGCGTCCTGTGGCGTTGGGAATGCCATCTGTTCCAACCGATAGCGGCCCTGTGCTTCACTGATCGATGTGACCTCTTTTAATTCAATAAAACAATTAGTAGAACTGGGAGATGATGATGATGATGATTATTATTATTAGTATTATTATTATTGGATAAATTGTTGTTATATTAAGGTAAATTGTGTGGGACAACATACTCAGACATATTCCTATTTTGTAAAAATGCTTTTGAATCACATCATACATTTAATTTCTGCTTCTACGCTGTCCAATGAACAGAACAATGAGAACAATCTCTCCAAATGTGTGTCCCCAAAGGCGACAAATATTTTAATATCTTTAAAGTCTTTAAACGTCTGAGCACTCAGCCAAACAGAATAACTGGGACACTTCCATCTACATCCAAACACAAATGCAGAAAGGATGAAATGGTTGTGCTCCACTCTGCTTTTGTCTCCTTTCAAGCTGCAGTTATAGGGTAAAAGGGTACCCTATTGCCGCTTGTCACTTGGTGTAGGATGCAACTTCCAATTTCAATTTAATCCAGTTACATAACAAACCAGCGACAGGCTAACAGACTGAAAAGTAAATAGTATAACACATTAAATATGTATTCTCAATTCTGTCTACAAGGAATCTGCAAGAGTCAATATTCTCAACTGTACTACTCGACTATTCCATCACATTACATTACATGACATGACATGACATGACATTACATTACATTACATCACACTACATCACATTACATCACACTACATCACATTACATCACACTACATCACATTACATTACATTACATTACATCACACTACATCACATTACATCACACTTCATCACATTACATTACATAACAGTCATGCAGCTGACGTGCATTTCCAGATACTAATCAGATGAGTCCATTCAGGTGAGAGAATTATTGTGCGTTCATCTGATTAATAGCAACAGTGTCAGACCAGTGAGTGTACGTACCATCAATAACACACTAATGCAATTTAGCTGAGCTAACTCAAGCTAAAACACAACACCTGTGAACCAGCAATACAGTCACAATAAGCCCCAATGAGGAAGACACTACCATAACCATGGTCAGGCTCATGGTTAAGTAGTTATGAGTGAGGCTTCCACAGACCTCAGAGAGGTTGTCCTCTGGTAATATTTAAATGTATTTGTTTATGTATTAGTAATATTTATGTGAAATTCCAGATCCAGAAGCCTGGCCATGGCTGGTCCTGCCTGGTTCAGTGTCACCCTGTGTTCTGCCCTGGTGATCCAATTTTAATTACAGCCAGGCTCTGTTAATGAGGTGTGCTTCAGCGCTCAAATGGACATTGATCTGGATTAGGCTTCAACTGAACGTTATCCGACGTAAATTCACTGTGAAAGAGGTTCTGTCCTCTGGCCTACTTTTAAAAGATTTGATGTCTGACTGCTAAAATAAGTGTTTATTATTATTTTCAGTACAGTCTGGTTTTTGCACATTCCCTACAACAGTGGTGTCAGACTTTGGTCCTGAAGGGACTTGCTTTAGTGCGTGAGGAAAATAACTTGCATCACATCATGTCCAGTGTAAACATTACAATGCTGAGAGAATGTGTACTCAGAAACAGACCTTTCAGATCATACTAATACTACTCCAGAGAAGAAAGCTTCCAGCCTGGTTTCTCACATTTATAAGACAATACAGTGCTGAGCTCTCCCTGGGGGCATGTTAACGCACCTGTCTCAACATTAACCTGCACCTACATTTTGTGTCTGTGCTGGCAGTGTGGGATTATTATAGAATACATCATTCCTGGTATTGATTACACAAGCTGTGTGTTCTCCACTTTTTTATGTATTGGACATTGCAATGCCCTATTGGTTAATGTCTGTCTTTAAGCGTGTGTAACTTTTGCTCCCCAATGAAATCAATAAATGTTTGCATTAAAGGTCAGTCAGTTATCCTTTTCCCCAATGCCCCATTTTATTTCCTCAAAAGTTTCACATTTTTTCCCTCAGCATCCTTAAATGAGCAGGAAACACACATGATAAAGAGCAGGAGGCAGAGTTCAGAGGTCACAGAGGCCCAGAGGTGTCCTTTATTGTCACTGACATTGCATTCTGGGAGATGTGTGGCGTCAGGCGTTACAGTGAGCTCTGGATCTGGGCTCAGCTGGATTTGGGGTCTCTGCAGATGCCAAAGTTGGTGTTGGTGATGGACCCTCCGATGGACAGGTCACCCTCGCACTTCAGCCCACTTTCACAGGTGCAGCGGTAGTACGTCCCATACAGGCTCTGTGTGGGAAATGAGAACGGACAACCAATCAGATCATTAGGTTCCGTAGCTTAATCCAATCAGATGATCCAGTCCTTTAACCCTGACTGACCAATCAGATGAATAGATTCCAGAACCTCATCCAATCAGACAGTCAGGCCCCTGTCCCTTGGATGATCAGACGAATAAGCCGTGTATGTGCAGTTACCAGCACGTTTATTTATTTAATGTGACCAGGCGGTTAGGAATCTTGGTCAGCGTTCATAAACCATTTTAGAGCATCAGTGCAAATCTGGGAGCAGTTTAGCCTTTTAGCTCATGATGAGTAAGGTTTGGATATGGACAGGGAACCCTGATCTTAGCCACTTTAAAGAGAATGACAAACAAATGCGTAAAACAATAAATACCATTTTACCTGACCCTCTTTAGCTTTGCTAGGGGTCACTGATACAATTGCAATGACCGCTCTATCCTGGGTGTTACTAAGAGGTGCAATATGGATATTAGCCATAGGGTGGTGCTGTTGACTTTTGTGTTTTTACCGCCTCCGCTATGGAATTCCATTCAGAATGAGGAATGACTATCCTGGTGCAGGTTTAAAGAACGGGGACTAGCCTATAATCACGACAAATGAGCAAAGGGATCAGTAAAACAAAAAGGTACTGAACACCCAAACTGAGTAAAGTCTGACATCTTTCTTCATTCAGATTCAGGTTATAAGGACTGTGAGTGAATCATGCTTGTCAGGAATGAATTACAGTCGGTGATGAATCCAGCCCGGGTTATGCTGTGTCAGACATCACGGCGCGCTCTCAGTCTGTGTGTAACGGGGTGAAGGGAGGTGGTATTTTTAACTGGCCTAATCTGATCCAGTTACAGGATGGGGAGCAGAGGCTGTCATCTCGTACTGCGTTTGCTTTGGCACACACACACGCACGCACGCACACACAAACACACACATACACACTCACACACACACACTCACACAGACATACACTCACACACACACACACACACACAGACACTCACATACACACTCACACACACATACACACAGACATACACGCACACACACATACTCACACACACACACAAACACTCACACACCTCACTGCTTACCTTGACCTTCATCCTAGTGACCTTACACCCCCCCCCCCCCCCCACTCCCCCCCCCCCCCCCCCCCCCCCCCCCCCACCACACACACACACACCCCCACACCCACCCACACACACACACACACACACACACACACACACACACACGGTTTCTAATTTATATTTAGGCATTTATCGGACACTCTTAACCAGTGCAGCTTTTACACAGTTCACATTTTTACACTCTGTGCATTTATACAGTCAGATAGCTTACTGAAGCGAGTCAGGTTAAGCATCTTGCTCAAAGTGTAAAAACAGCTGTGCCCTACCTGGGAATCAAGCCAGCAACCCCAGAGTCACAGGACCAGTTCCCTGACCACTGCTGTAAAACTGATTCCAGTCCAGATAGTTCTGTGCCCTTCAGTTTCTAGCAGTGTCTATATTTATGACACAGCCCTGCTAAATAGAATTATTTCAAATTATTTCAATATCATTGTACTTCACACAAACCATAAATATCACATATGAACATTGTAATACTTGTTGCTTAGTTACCAGGCAATTGCAGCTGGTGGGAGAATACACTGTATAGTCCATTAAAGCTTCCTGTTTTAAATGGTCTTATCTTTCTCTTCCATTTGAATATATACGGGTGGATATGTTACAGAAGCAGTGCTGCATTTGAGCTTGTGACGTATAATGAATCTAACCCTGTAACCAAACCTCTCAGCCACTCCACACAGCCTCCCATAGCATACAGACACAGCCTCCCATAGCATACAGACACAGCCTCCCATGGCATACAGACACAGCCTCTCACAGCATACAGACACAGCCTCCCACAGCATACAGACACAGCCTCTCACAGCATACAGACACAGCCTCCCATAGCATACAGACACAGCCTCTCACAGCATACAGACACAGCCTCCCACAGCATACAGACGCAGCCTCCCATAGCATACAGGTTCATTCCAGTTGTGGGAGCATGAGGATTCATGAAACCCTAAATGGGAGGAGCCAGCATATGCTTACTGATGCGGCCCAATCACTGCTTTTGCTACGGAGAGCAAGGTGTTTGATTAGTTCAAATAGGTGATTAACAGCTCTTTGTAGCCCCTGCCAGGGTGAGGTGATGAAGGTGTGGAGGTGAACAGGTGGGTGCTGAAGGTATGGAGTTGAACAGGTGGGTGGTGAAGGTGTGTAAGTGAACAGGTGGGTGCTGAAGGTGTGGGTTTGAATAGGTAAGAGGTGAGAGTTTGCCGCGGGGGTGTCCCAGGGTGCCATACCTTCTTGGAGCACTCCTCGTTCTCGGCAGACTGGGGGGCGCAGCGAGCAAGGCTCACCCCGCTGCTGCGGAGACAGCAGGAGCTCTTACACTGCAGGCTGTTCAAGCACAGCTCACCGTTGTCCTATCAACCAATCAAATACATTTCCTTTTATCCTGTAACCAATCAGACACAGCCTGCATTACTCTGCAACCAATCAAAATCAGCCCCAGAGGCCAGGAGAGTGTGCATATAGCTTGTTTGGCTGTATGGAATGAGCCAGTCTCACACAGAGAACACCTCAGGACCATGTGCACCAGGTAAAGGGCACACAGTGACAGAGCCCAGGACCCAGGTCACTATTCTCAGTCTGACACACTTTAACCGAGCGCCCTTCAGGCTCCCGGCCCACAGGGTCTGCCGGTTTTCACTGTCTGACCATTTCCATGATTAAAAGCTATTGATCTCTGATCATTTTCGTGTTTTAAACTTATTGATCTCGCCTTGTTTCATAAGTCCATGCAGTTGAGGTGGAAAATCTCAGGACCAAGAAACTCCAGAACTCAGAAAGAATTTTTTTTTTTTTTTTTTTACCAATTTTCAAAGACAGTCTTCCATTCTTATGTAAATATAAAATGGTTCTCCATGGAACAATTCTGACCAATAAATGATTTAAACTTAAAAAAACACTTTATATTTGCATTACTTTTACAAAAGTGAAAGCTCCATTTCTAAAATCGTCATGTCACAGAGGTTCTGCTGTAATAACAGAAGTTTTTGGCGTGTCCTGTTGTGGAGGTTTTTCCAGGGTGGGGGGCAGAGACTCACCAGGTTGATGATTATTCCCTTTTCCTGCGGGGGGGCCGCGAGGGCCAGGGCCAGCACACACAGCGCGATCAGAAACACACTCCTCATCCTGCCGTTTACCGCTAAAACTGCTGCCCTCCGCTGCTCCCACCCTCATATAAACTCACCCCCTGCCGCCTTCCCATCATGCACCAGCGTGTTTTCATATCACTGCACCTGTCCCACCCCATACCGCCACATCTGGTCTGTTCACAGCAAAGTAACAGCAAGATAAAAACTGAGGGCGTTGCTTCGGTCTGGCACTATCTGTGTTTGTCCATTTGGCACCCTGGACCAGAGAGTGTTACATGAGCTACATGTTGTTCATTCGCATCGCCGAAGGTTTACTGGAGCCATTTACAATCTGGCCCTTGTTCTGGAGCAGCGGATTCATGCACCATGATGGGGCAGAGTTTATCCTGGTTTCCCTTCCAGTCGATTATTCCCACCCTGATGCCGAAAGTTACTCATTATGTGTGCAGTTTTGTGGCAAAGCACAGACAACAAACAACAGCTGTTATTTAGAGGACACATATAACTCATTTAAATTCATGTGCGGTATATGCAAACCAATGGGAATCCTTTTGCAAATAATGGAACTAGTGATCTAATTCGGAGAGGAGGCTGGAGTAAAGCCGAGCACACACACAACCCTCTACGGCACTGAGTTTGGCACCACTGCCCTACAGTACGACAGCTGGGGCCCATCCAGGGTTCAGCCCGCACGATCAGGGGGGCACCCCATAAGAGGGAAATATGCAAGTCTGGGGCTCCCCAGGTTTGCTGTAGGACCCATGTAGTCCCACCTCTGCATGTCTGCTGCGATGGTTTGTCAGTTTGTCATACTGCCGACTGAAACACACACGGCAGACTGGAAATCCAGCCCCTCGCAGTGGTCAGCAGCCATTTCAGAACCTGCCAGGACTCAGATATACACCCATCCGCAGGCCCGGCTCCTTTATGCCGTCTCAGCCATGCTGCTCCTCAATATCCATTTCAAATCATCCCAACACTAACGCCGCCTGAAGAATCTGCTCCGTTTTCTAAGAACAGAAGAATTTCTTTTTGTCTTTCTGCGCTCTCCAAGGGCAGTGAAAGTAAAAACGTGTGTCAGAAATCAAGAGTTTACTTCACCTTCACCGACAACATCATCAGCTATGCCCGGAATCCTGAAGGATCAGCACTTAATACCTAAACTTAATGCTTTTATTAAGCTATAAATTAAATGTGAGAGAAACGTTTGGTTATGTTTCATGGATTATCTCCATTCAGTTTACATTTCTTATGAATACATTTCAGATAAATATAAACTGCAAACTTGATGTAATGGAGCTCCTCACTCTGGCTCTGCTGGGTGACATGTTGTTTGGTGTCATCTCATGGCCCTGATCTGATTACCATTATTTATTTATTACTCAGCACTTCTTGTTGGCGAGCACACCACTCCTTACTCTTTGAAGCAATTGGCCAACAGACTGGATACTGTTTTTCACCAGTTTGCTGTTTCTTTATCTTGTTCTTTTTAGCCCAAAGAATCACTGAAGTGGACTGAACCTCCTTAAAACACAATACTCATTAAAAAAGCCATTAGCCTACCACATGTAGAGGGAGCAGTATTAATTAATTAACCATTTCTTGGGTGTATATTTTTATTTCAGTTGAACTAAGCTGACCTATGTTAATCATGCTTTTCCCATTAATGTCTGTATCTACGGATTCTGAATTTGAATTCTGTTTACTTTTTTTTACTTTGCCTCTTTTCATATTCAGAGTTTGTAGCCTCCCACTCATGTATGAATCGCGTATACGTCTCCCTAGCCAACCGAAAGAGCTCGCGTCAAGCACACGTCATCAAGCACAGGGACGGCGCTGTCCGCGGTTCTGAATTCCTGACTGTCAATCTGGCCGTTGATTCAGTCTGGAGAGCGTGGCACGAGGCAAACAGGGCAGCGCGAGCTCTGTGCAATCAACAGATGGACCCTGAGCATTAGAGAGGATCAGCGCGCGGTGCTATACTCGTACTTTTAACGCTCACGTTGGAAGTAATAAACGTCTACATTTGTTAAACGTTATTACACACTGAATAGTAACTGTCAAATCTGAAAACAGTTCATTTTCACCGGAGCAGAGATACGACTATGGAGCGCTTAGCTTCAGAGTGAAAGGCACCTCTGTTTTCTCTGAGACAATCCTAAAGTGGCGACTGTCGCTCAGACAGGTTGAATGTGAACTTGTAGACTTAAGACGGTATTCGGGAAGAAAGGCATTCAGATCAACTGCTCCTTTTTGCGAAAGCACCTGTTGTGAAATCTAAAATTCACCTGCCTCTGTTTTACTGATCCTGCCAGTAATCATCTGGGTTTCGGCCCCCATAATTTCTCACCAAGATGGATAATAAAATGCTCCCTGCCCAAGAGGCTGCCAAAATCTACCACACCAACTATGTTCGGAACGCAAGAGCGATAGGCGTGCTGTGGGCGATCTTCACCATATGCTTCGCGATCATCACCGTGGTGGTTTTTATCCAGCCCTACTGGATCGGAGACAGCGTCAACACGCCCCAAGCCGGCTACTTTGGCCTCTTCCACTACTGTATCGGCAACGCGCTCACGTCCGAGCTGACCTGCAAGGGCAGCCCTCTGGACTTCGCTTCGATCCCGGCGGACGCTTTCAAGACTGCCATGTTCTTCGTGGGAACGTCCATGCTGCTCATCGTGGGCTGCATCATCTGCTTCAGCCTCTTTATGTTCTGCAGCACCGGGAGCGTCTACAAGATATGCGCGTGGATGCAGCTTGCGTCCGGTAAGTCACTTTGACTTCATTAGCTGTCAAGATATGATTAAACTCATTATGTTTCACACAAGTTACCATGCAATGTATGAGTGGTCTGTGGTGTTTTCTGTGTCGCTTTCTAGAATTCCAAATATAAAAGTTAATTCAGGTAAAGTGTATAGGAGTTTACAGCCTTGTGGCTGCACGCTTTTGGATACATTTAGGACTGTACATTTAATTAGTAATTGGGTCAGCAAGGTTCTAGAAAATGCTTAAAGCGCTGGGAGAAGCGGATGTTCCGCTCGACTGTTACTTTTTCGACTTGGTGGACCTCAAGTTAAAGCTCACGCAAAAGGGGTCCGAGTAAGTTGTTATTTAAGTACACGCCACCCGAATCTTGGCTTTAGCCCCATTTGTAATTGTGTCCATTTAATCCATTAGACGTCGGTGTCTAGTTGCTCCTGGTTCAGCCACATGGTCCATCGTCAATCTGGGCTGACCCGTTAGAGTTTATGTAAGTGTTACTAATACCGATCAATCAGTCAAATAAATTCAGTTTAAGGGCGTACATTTGTTACTATTGGCGAAAGGTGATCAGAAGGTTTTTCATAACTATGAACATGTAGAGTATTAGTTAAAATTTCCTCTTTTTCTTGCTCAGGCTAAAAAAAGTTTGCGCAATTAAAATGCATGTAAATATAATCTGGTGTCATAAGCCCGGCAGACTTTTTTCTCTGAAGAAAACATTTAATTGGCACTCAAAATTCGCATGACCCAACATCCAATGCACACTGTAACCAGCAGAGTAGATATAACAAGTTACCTGTTCATCCTTCTGGATATTACAGATACTCCTTGAAGCTTTATGAACATTTGTGTCGTAAATTGTTGGAGCAACCAGAAGAAGAGAGCCACAGATTTGCAACACTGTAGATATTCTGCCATGAAGTATTCTGTGAGTAGCTCAGTAAACTAGAAGATAATTAGATATTAACAACGACTGTCTTATTAGACCATGATTCCAGCTGGATCATTAAAACTGCTGCATTCCTACAGGCTAATAAAAGCGCAGATCTGTAAAAACACCCACACCACACTCCGTAGGACGGCGCTCTAATTAATGAAGGATATGTATTCTATATACAGTGTAAGTTTTTGAAGGGAAGAAGCCTACATACACGACAGAATTAGAATACATTAAACATGTCGCCCCCTCTACACACCTCTGCCATTCAACAATTATGGTCGTATTTTAATTAGGTACCCAACCACACTCCACAATCTGTCAAGCCTGTTAAACATGTCCACGCAGCCCGCCAAAGTAAACTCGTTTCCTACAGAGTGCTAAATGATCTAGGAGCGATCATGTGTAACATTTAATGTTAGAAAACCACGGAGCAGACTAACATCTGGTTCTTGCTGAGAAAAAAAAAAACACCGGAGCTGAGATACTGAGGGTGTTTGTGTTTCCAATTAGCAATCTGCACCATGCACACCTCGCCTTTGAAGTCACATGCTTTAAGCCGCTGTGATAAGATGTTATACCATGCGTCAGCGTTCACACGGTTATTTTAAGCCATTGTGTTCTCTATTTTGCAACAACCTGTGAGTGAAATTTCTTCTTTTATGCATAATAAATGCAACAGGAGTATGAGCTAGATCCGTTGCCTACATGGAAACCATAGATGACAGGTAAGCATCTTCGTAACTGATAGAAATTTACTTGGTGAATGGTATAAAGGGACATTGACTTTACTTACAAGAACTAGACTGGCGGCGTGAGAAAACAAATCACGCGACCTGTAAAGGGGCACTACACAGCGCAGACTCACGGCTATTCTGCACGACTGAAGTAAGCCGAGTAAATTGGGAGAGTTTAAGGACCCTGGACAGTTCCGGTTTTTCTCGGCAGAGGCGGCGAGACAGTGATTTTTGTTGGAGCTATCAGCAGGAGCTAATTACAGAAAAAGCAGCGACAGTTAACTTACTCTGCTTTTGTCTGTGTATAAATGATTTTTAAAATTCTTTTTAAAATAACAACATATATTTCATATTTTCCCTTGGGCCTGTAGATGTTTTTCAAAACAACTCCATTTGGGCTTCCAAATTGGCACATCCCGTTGAAGTGCTGTCCAGCCAGAAATCCCATGATGCAGTGCGTTCTGGGGCCACAGTGTCACCCAGAAAAGGAGGAGTTTATGTCTTCAGGTAACACCCACCTTGTTGTGTAATAGCGACTCCTCCGATCGATCAGGGGTCTGCTGTCTGTATGCTCCATCTTCGTTAGCCCTTCAGACCTGCAGCAGTTCAGCTAACGGTCTGCAGGGTGAAATAAGTGAAGATAGGTATACTGATGATAATTAGCTGAAGGACACAGGATGGTATGGCGACTGTGTTTCAGCAGTCTAACATAAGGAGGGTCCAGGATGGTATGGCGACTGTGTTTCAGCAGTCTAACGTAAGGAGGGTCCAGGATGGTATGGTGACTGTGTTTCAGCAGTCTAACGTAAGGAGGGTGCAGGATGGTTTGGCGACTGTGTTTCAGCAGTCTAACGTAAGGAGGGTGCAGGATGGTATGGCTACTGTGTTTCAGCAGTCTAACGTAAGGAGGGTGCAGGATGGTATGGCGACTGTGTTTCAGCAGTCTAACGTAAGGAGGGTGCAGGATGGTATGGCGACTGTGTTTCAGCAGTCTAACGTAAGGAGGGTGCAGGATGGTATGGCGACTGTGTTTCAGCAGTCTAACGTAAGGAGGGTGCAGGATGGTATGGCGACTGTGTTTCAGCAGTCTAACATAAGGAGGGTGCAGGATGGTATGGCGACTGTGTTTCAGCAGTCTAACGTAAGGAGGGTGCAGGATGGTATGGCGACTGTGTTTCAGCAGTCTAACGTAAGGAGGGTGCAGGATGGTATGGTCTTCCTGAACTGAAGGTTACTATTACAGCAATGGAACAGGCCTACAACTGCAATGGGACATTTAAAATCATGGAGGTGAAAAAGCACTACAGCAACTAGACTGGCTACAACAGCTTTCACACACGGATATATGGTGTCACTTGGTTATCAGAATTTTTTCTTTCAGAGTCAGACTAACCCAGTTTTGACCTCTCTCTGATGCTCTTTAGACTGATTCCCCCCCTCTACACACCCTTCTCCCACTATCAGTGTCACTACAGGATCTTTCAATGGTCAACCTCCTGTGTTGACAGGAACTGCAGTGAGAATAATCTCTGTTATCTCTGAGAGTAAAGGAGTGAGCAGACCCCAGATAATTACAGCTGAGCGCTCTCCTTCCTGCAGACACGCTCCAGTGCCCCGATCCAAAACGCGAGGCAATCAGGAAGCGTGAGGGCCCTCACCGCACGCAGTTATTTACAGGGTCCCACGCGCGGCCAAAGGCCACGGGCAGCAGCAAGTGGCGCAGAGTGCTTAAGCGCGAACGATCAGGCGCACAGATGGTGTTACACTGGGTTAGCCGCTTCTCGCCGCAAAGCTTGCAGCCATTAATGAGCTTTAATAGCCTGCCGGATCTCCGGAGGCTTGCCGTCCCATCGTCTCTAAGAGCGGTTTAAAACGCTTTTGTTCGGCTAAGTGTCACACCAGAATCGATGCCACAGTAAATCTGTGCCATTAAACGCAGATGAGTGCGTGTATACCACAGTGATGACCCTCAAAAATAATCTGCATTCAAAAGCGACCCATCCCCTTCGGTGGCTATAGTGCGGATCAAAGGTGTGTATCCAATGGTGAGAGATCAGCTTGAGGGTGAGAGAATATGCAAAGGCTGTATAATGTTATACAATATAACTCTTGCTACAAGTTCAATCAAATGTATTTAAAGTTAAATTTTTAGCAAATATTCCTAAGACATCTGATCTCCATGTGTAATGACTGTTGTTAAAAGCAGCCAAGTCCGTCTCGTACTGGTAATTAATATTAGACTCACTCGAATACAAAACCTGGCACTGTACTCCATGCACTAATTAGTCCAAATCTGAGAAGATGCACTGTCTTTTAGTGTGGACGTGAATTTTCCTGTGACATATTTCCAGCTGTTCCCTCCATTTCTGTTGACAGAAATGAGTTGCTTTATCAATCCATTTCAAACACTCACATGAAACAGCAAATGTCATTCTTCTACGGAGATAATGGATGATGACCCTTATCAAACGCAGTCATTCAAGGAATCAGTCAAGCATTAGGACTGCCTGATAAACTTTTGAACCAATATCAACCGTGTTCATCTGGTGCAACAGGCGGATTGGATAAAATTGAGTACTTGGTGACAGCTCGGTGGTTGTGTTGAAAAGTTAAGGAACCCAAAACTTGTGAGCAGCTTAGTCCTTTCTTTCCCACATCACCATCATCGCAAACTTGAGCATCTTTTAAATAAATAACAGATACGGTAACAATGGTGGCAGCGGCTTTGGCGCCTCCCGATACTGTAATAATGGCGCCGGAGACTTTGCTGCCTTAGGCCCGAGACACACACTGCGTGCTTTAAAAACCGTTGAGAAACCTAATCAGGAGGGACAGGCTACCCTCGCCCCTCCTAATTACAGAGACCAGCGGCTGCCCCACTGCCAGTTACCTGGCAACAGGTATAAAGACTCTCAACGTCTGATAAACCTTTGTCACCTGTGCGGACGCTGACTGGCCCCGTCATTCCCGCATCACCAAAAACAAACACAGGTTATGTTTTGCACCAATACGGTTTACAGGACTAATGTGTGTTTACGGTAATAAGTAAAACAATTTAACGATGATTTGTTGAACAAGTCTCTATTGCAAGATACCAAGAATGCAGAAAGACACCCAGCGCATTCTGATAGGATCGTATGTGAAAAGGGTAACCTGAATAATGAGCTCTACTGCTGCGCTACACTAAAAACACTTCATCTCCCAGGAGAGGGAATTAGCATTATCTGCGAAAAGGGGAAACTGATCCAGGATTAGCTCTTGGTGAATGGCCATCCCCATAACAGTATAGTGGGTGAGAATGAAAGAATTTGGAGCTTTCATTTATCAATTTTAATAATATGTATTCTGGTAAATTTCCCACAAATTCCCCATACTTTTCCCCCAGAGAGGCTCTGGACGCTGGCTACTTCTCCCCACCACCACGTACATAATCAGATACATCGTCTGCTCATTATATTGATGGGGCTTGGAGAGGAGACCACAGACATGTGCAGCATTTAATAAAACAGTTAAACATTGATGGGGCTTGGAGAGGAGACCACAGACATGTGCAGCATTTAATAAAACAGTAAACGTGACAAGTGCTGAAAAATTCCATAAGGTAGAAAGTGACACATTCTTGGCTTGATAGAAGGAGGGGGGTCACTGAGCATCTGCAAACTCAATGACATCACTATTGCTTTCCTCTGAGTGGATGGGAAGAGTGTTACACCTGAGCCCCGTTACGGTTGTCCCCTAGCTCTGGCTTACTGAATGCTGTAGCTCAGTGGACCTGCACGCATGGTCTGCTGCAGGGTGAGAGAGCTCAGGCATGGACACCTGCTGGGTGTGGATGTAAAAGCCCGTCTGCGCTGTCCCCACCCCCTGCAGGCCTGGCTGCACTCTCACACAGGCTGCGCTGTCCCCACCCCCTGCAGGCCTGGCTGCACTCTCACACAAGGGGAGTATCCAGCACTAACACTACATGCCGTTATGCACATGACATTAGCCTGGCTTCTGTCACCCCAGGGCATGCAAGTCAGCCCATTTCCAAAGCTAACGAGATCCATGAGATCCCCCCCCCCCCCCCCCCCCCGCCCCATCACATGGGCAGTGAAGAGCCGCAACCCAAAAACATCATGAGGAAAAAGCAAACAGCGCCAATTTGCTCCAAATGTGTGGGCATCCCTCACCCATGGGCTGAACTGTTTCTGGCACAGGCCGTGCAGACGGAAATCAGAGCATAATGCAGACCAGGGCTTGCTAATGGGGCGGCTAACGAAAGCAGGCTGGCAGCCAAGGATCCACAGGGGGGCGCTATTCCCAAGACAAGGCCAGAGGCTGAGGAGGGCTGGCGGCTGTTCAGCGTTAGCGTTGGGCTGCATTTCAGCCAGGGCTGCTGTTTCCTATACGGCAGGGGTTCCCAAAGAGGGGGTCAGGACCCCCGGGGGGTCACAAAACACGAGTGGGAGGGTCGTGAGATGATTTCCACAATCAAAAATCCTATCAATGCATCGATGAGATCGGTGCCCACCCATCTCATTGTGTGAGTTTATCATTACTTTATTACTATAGGAAAGCATGCATTTATGGTTGTTAGGCTATTGTGTTCTTTTGTATTATTAAAGCGCTGTGCCCTGTATGAATAGGCCTGTCCAGGCTTGATGCAGTGCTGGATGCTCTGTGGATTGAAGGAGAATGAGAGCCTAGTTCATGTGTATCCTGGGTTTTCTTTCCACTACCAATGTATAGGTAGTTAACCTGTCGATGTAGAAATTTTATATATCATTCAGTTATTTAAAGTGTAAAATCTAACGAGGGAAATTAGACCTTAAGCCTGTATGGAGAGTATTTGTTTCATGTTGCTCCATGTCCTGTCATACCTGCAGCCTTCCCTGTGTGAGAATGAAGCAGGGAAATAGGCCTGGCTGTCCTGTTTAGGAAAGCACACTGAAGCATGCCAAAAGGCTTGGCTCTCCTGCGGACAACAGCTCGATATCCATGTCACAGCAGGTGTGACTTCACTGTAATGAGCCCAGCGTGGTCACAGCGCAGGTTACTCTAACACCTGGGGATAACGTGTCTCAGCCCAAGATCTGACACCCGTGAGACGATCGTGTGTCATCTTCTGAAACGCAATGCTTTGTGTCAGACAGCCTGCCATATGTCTCATCACACCCAGCGAGCAATCTGAGGCACTCTGAAAACATTCTGTGCGCCGTGTGTTCATCAGGTCCAGTGTGTGTGAGTTTGCTTCCTCCCATTACTCTGTCTCATTAGCTAATTAGTTATAGGCTACACAGCAGCAGTGCTTCAGTTTTAGATTAGATTCCAGGAAAATGCCAGTTTAGGGACACACAGAACAGTCGTCAGTACCCAATGATGCGATTACAGAGATATTTACCTCAGTTATGAGATCACAGAAAAATTATATGGAGAAAATAATATAATAAAGCTTTTTTTTCAAATCTAGATGTCAAATTTCACACAAGTAGAATATAATCGTTACATGGCAAGAACACGAACACTTACAACTAAAAAAATAACTTTGCCCTCGCAAACATGTCAAACAAGTCAAGGTTTACAAATAAATAGTGTGAATATTAATCAGAATACTACCGCATTTATCATTGTGCCATGAGCTTGGACAGTCAAAAAGGATTGTCATATGCGTTTCCGTTTCAATTTTGTGCAGCTACTTCGAGAAAAAGAGGAATTATGAAGAGAGAAGGATACATTAAAAATAATCTGCTTCCACATAATGTATTTAATGTACACTGTAATTAGGGCACACAACATGGATGGCTCTTTGTGAAGTACATTTTTTGTCCAAGAAAAATTGTTGGTGCACCATAAGTGCCCTAGTTATGTACAGAATAATTAGGTGGTACAGCTTTTTACTTCTTGCTAAGGTCTGCCAGGCAGTCTCCACGCAGCCCTATAGCAGCTCTTAGAGACATACTGAGTGTGGGTGCTACAAACGGGCAGCAGTTCAGGCGAGAGTTTGCACCCCTTTACTTTAAGCACCGAAATGTCAATATTTTGGGAATACAAAATAAATATGGCCTACCACGTAAATTCATGCCTTCTCTGAACCTCCCAAACAATTAGTTTAAGGGAGGAAAATGAGCCGGATTTTTGGCGGCAAGATGCCCTTAACGAAAATTCAATTACGTTCCAAGCGGCCGAGATGTGAGGGAGGTCCTTTAGCCGATAAGCGATGTTCGGTAACCTAGCAACAAGGAATGGAGCTCGTAAGTGCGTCTTGCGGAGAAACTTTGGCAGCCTTCATAATCGTGTCGTTTGAAGTTCCCACGTTATGTTTCTCACAGTTGCTAATACCGACACCATTTTTACTGTCAACAATCTGAAAAGTGAGCTAATTTGTGAGTAGTCTGATCATAGCAGTAAGTGTCAAATCATGAGAAATTAAAGCATATACAGCAGCTTGCACAACTGTCAGCGCTAATACAGACTTCACTTCAGTGAATAAAGTGGGATATGCTAGTTTATTGCTAATAAAAAAAAACACCTCTGTGATTTCACTACAGCATCAATTTAGAGTGACATTTTGGGGGCATTTTCCCTCAGGGTAAATATGGCTTACTCCTATAAGCATTCTCTACAGCCTTTTATGACTGTCAAAGCACTTTGCCAAAGGGAAAGCGGTGATTGATCCAGTCCACCAGCCTTGCAATAGTAATGATAAATAACACATTCAATGGAACACCTTTAATCTGATGCTCCCAAAGCGCTTTGCTCACACTCACCTCAGATACCACTGCTGTGTAACACTCACCTGTAGAGGTACCAAAGGTGAACATGGGGTGGGGGGTGGTTACCTGTGGCACAATTACTTGGGCTTAATAATAATTAAGGGAATTAGACAGGTTTTCATTTTCTGCGAATTTATTCCAGTAAAATGAAAAGAAAGGCTGGCTACTGCCTTTAAGTCTAAAGAAAAAAATATTCACCCTAGATAACTGGAATGTGACCTTTAAAGATCACAGTAACAGAGACAGCCTGAGTTTGAAGTCTCTTTGGGGAGTGGCCTCTTCAGTGCTCTTCAGTGAATGGTTAGTCGTCTCATGGCCACAAACCTGAAGTCAACTTGAAGTGAGGCCTGGTAACCATGGACATTAGCTAACTGCTCTCCTCTCCCACCCCTCCTCCTTCCCACCCCCAGCTGTTACCATGGTGATGGGCTGCATGATCTACCCGGACGGCTGGGACTCGGACGAGGTGAGGCGCATGTGCGGCCTGCGCACAGATAAGTACACCCTGGGGAACTGCACGGTGCGCTGGGCCTACATCCTGGCTATCATCAGCATCCTGGACGCTCTCATCCTGTCCTTCCTGGCCTTCGTGCTCGGCAACCGCCAGGACAAGCTGCTGCCCGATGACTTCCAGGTGGAGGGAGCAGGTGAGTGGACTCAATCACAGCGCCCCCTGGCTGCAGCAGGTGACATGTCATTCAGTGAGCCTAAGTATCACTGGAATTGCTATAAGAATTTTCTATCAGCACCCTGTACAAGGCTGTCAGATCTCATGGCAGGTCACTGAACTCATAATCACAGCGCCCCCTAGCTACAGGGGGTTGTCACTTCTATGATTATAAACTACTTATTATTGTGTTTATGAAAAAGTGTTACTAATTAGTCAATCAGGGACAAGGATGTTTTGGGTTTATAAAAAAATTACACCAGGAAGGTATTATCATCTAACAAATTCATATGCATTATATAGAAACTGTACAGGAAAAAAAAAACACCTGGAGAAAATAAGTGATTTCTCATACGTCGTTTAGCCCTTTGAGTGACTAATTAAAGCAGCCAGTCCAGTGTGCGGCGCTTTCTCATATTCGAGTCACATACTCGCCCTGCTGGCCCCATGAGGCAGATATTAAAAGAGTGGAGAACGCCGACGATAAAGTGGCTTTCTCAGCCCATCAGTCTCCTCCGCTCCTTCCCAAGGACAAGAATCAGCCAGCGAGCTCAGAAGAACCTCTCCACTCACCACAACAAAGAAATTATGACTAAAGAAATCACCAACACTAAATAAATAAAAGCTAGAACATCACTTAAATTAATGATCTCAATTCCTGCCTTCGCAGCAAAGCGGTCCAACAAGAAAGGCAGCTCTCGTTGATTAGCACCAACAAGCGCTTCACACAGTGAGAGCGACAGGGGGTGCCGCTCCTAATGAGGGAGAGCTTCTGCTTCAAAAGACCGCTGCCATTAAAAATACATTCAGCCGAAACTACCGTCAACAATAAAGAAGTAAAAAAGAATAAATGACAAAAACCAAAAACAGGAGCAAAATTGAGCAGGGGCCAGTGGCATATTGAATTAAAAACAGTGGGATGAGTTGGACTCGTTTTCAGGGAAGTTTGCACAAATACAACAGCAGAGAAGTTTTAATGTCTGTCCTTAAAAATCTCCATGAACCAGCTGCGAGAACACATTGCTCAAATTAAATGTTTAAGAACACTTGTGTCTTAAAAAGGCCTGATCTGGAGACTGGGGAGAAGGAAGCGGTGCGAGGGAGGAATTCGATGGGAATAATGAGTTTGGTGTTTGGATGAATGAGAGTGACCTTTACCCACACATGACATCATTATTATACCTCTGTACCTGATAATATATAGATATGATTTGCTAAGGTAGGGTGGAGTGTTGAACACCGTGTATGTAGATAAAGTATGTGTTCTATGCAGCAAATATGCATTTCATGTTAAAAATGGTTATGACAGTTGTACAATTAACTGAACAGAAAATCTAATTTATAATTTGGTTTGAAGATGCGTAGGCTATGCTGGCTAATATGCTAATTTGAAGTGTCCAGTGGAGCCAAAAAAAAAGATTATTATGGAAATAGGGTAAAGAAACATTTACTGTTTTTTTTTCTCTCACTAAATAATGTGGAAAGCTTCTGTGTTTAAGTTTAATTGTCGCCAACATTGGTGGTAGCTTAGTCGCCACGAATTATGTGATTTCTAAACAATCTCCAGTAACAACATGACTGACCCTGGAAGAAACAACAGTGCTAATAAGCACGCAGGACACCGAGGCACGAACAGACAGACACATGCGCGTCCTCTGAGGACAGAACTAATCCACCAGGCTCATTTCAGCACTTGCTGTCCACATTCGCACACACCCACATGGCTGAAATTCAAGGCCTCTTCAAGTCTGGAGTAATTATTTAAGGCTTTGCATACATTAGTATTTTACTCCACTGTTTAAATTGCCGTGAACGTTTCTCGCAACTCTCCTTAATTTAATCACAACATTAGTATTCACACCCAGCAGAAGCCAATAGTTTTTGATTGTGTTCCAGGCTGGATTGGGTTGCTCTGTATTTTTGATTGTACCTTAGTTTTGTGCTGCTAATTTCGCCTGCCTTCAGTGACACTGACAGCGCTGACAGACCTGGTGAAGAAGAATTAGATTCAGACTAAAAACAGACAGGCACAGTCAACACAGATGCCGCACATATCGTTACAATGATGAAAACTGAGTGAAAGTCAGATACAACTTTAAAAATTATTTGTCATAAATTACTATTTGGTACATTTTTTTTTCAAATCATTATCATTAGTACAATAGCACAGGCCTTAAAAGGACTGAGAGAAACTTTTTCAGCACCACTAACCATGGCTGTGTCAGACTGCCACTGAAATATGACGATCACAGCACAATTATTTTCTTGTGAATCTGTAAACATCTTTTGAATTATATGTACGGTACTTCAGGCATTCACCGCGCATGTACCGGCAGAACAAAATCACAAAATCAATTGAGTAGGACAACACAGGGGAGGGGGAAGGGAGGCTGTTTCGGGTTGATAAAAAATGAGAGCAGGAAGACATTCTAATCTAACAAATTAATACACATTAAATAGAAATTGTACAGGAAACCACCTGGAAACAAACTGACTGAAACAATAATGACGCTCTTGTCTTCTCCCACGCCTTTATGATGTATGGCACAGAAAATAAATGATTTCTCATGCGTCGTTTAGCCCTTTGAGTGACTAATTAAAGCAGCCAGTAAAGTGTACGGTGCTTTCTCACATTCGAGTCACATATTCGCCCTGCTGGCCCCATGAGGCGGATATAAGGTGGATATAGCCAGCATGCTTTCTCCTCTCATGGCCCTTACAGTCAAATTGCTCACTCTGAATTAATACACTGGCAAATTGTGCCCCTGGATGTAGGTGCAAAAACATCCAGCCTCAATGGCTCTCTGTGGGTGATTACATGATCATTATCCTTACCATAATGTTGCGTTTTGTCAAGCTTATTTCATCTTTTTTTGTGAACCCTGACCTGAGAAACGCATGGAGGATCTGATTACGACCATCACAGAAAATGAGTTTGACATCTCCGCTCTGGCGGATTCTGGGATGTCTCGCCCTGTGACCGTGACCATGGAAACGGGCGCTGCAGTTCGAGCTTGATGGACAGGGGACATCCTGGGCAGGCACACAGTTCAGACTCCTGATAACCTCAGAACAGGAAAGCACCACATACAGATCACTCAGGGCCTCCAACAGAGACGCAGCCAATTTAGAGATCCCATCGTCCATCTACACACCCTGCCAAAACTGCCCGTTAGGGAGCTGGATATCTGTGAGAAAACCTGTTTGGCACAGGCAGGTTGCTTTGATGGGCCTAATAACAGGTGGGGTGCTGTAGTACTGACCCTGCTCTGCACTCTTGTTTCAGAAAACCCCTGAATCCCAGCTCAGCCCACTGGTTTGTGAAGGGCGACTCAGTAACCTGAGATCTGTCACCACGACAACCAGCCTACAAACTTGCGAAGCCTCAGCGCTGGGTCTTTTGAACACCTATCCCACAACGCACCTGTGCGGGCAGCCAGAGGATTCCAACATTCAGCGAATGGCCACAGCCGACTCTGGGGGACCGAGTGTCAAGCTTCACTGTTTCGTAACTCTTTTCGTGTGCTTTTCAGATGTTTTTTTGGAAAAAAAATATGGCAGCTGTAAGAACTTTGTTCAGATTTAATTCTGTGCCTTCCCAGCTGTGTTTTGCTCAGACCCCAGAGGGGAATCTCCCTTATGACAGGAGCACTCCAGCGCTGGAGGGGGCATCGATGTTCTGACTGCATTCTGTGTTTGTACTGTTTGTGGAAATAATAGTGCGTGGTGGATTTTCCGTCTGTCAGTGATGAAATTGTCTTTATATTAAGCAAACAGTAATCAGGTTTTGATCAACCGAATTCATGTCCAATGTCTAATTCATGTCACAGGCAGGTGCTTCGATTGGCATAAAGTTATAAGTTGAGGTCAATCTGTCAGGCAGCCATGAGAGCGAGCACACCCTATGAGCTGCTGTGCACCACAGCTGCTTCATTTTGGGAGTTTGCAGGTTTCTGTCCTGATTCACTAAGAGACTTGCGTCATATCAGGTAAGCACACTTATGACAACGTATCAAGCCCTAAAGCCAATGTAACCAAGACACTTCTACCCATCTAAAATCCAGAGGCATCCATGTCCACACCTTCAATGAATTTATATTTATATATTACTTCAATTGCATTACACAAAACTTCAAATAACCAGAGCCTGATGACAGAATGACAGATTACTCTGCCTCAGAAGTGCGGCTACACTGCCCCCTAGTGTACAAATGTGTTACTGACCCACCAACTCTGAAGAGACCTGTAAATAATCCCAAAGACAGGTGAAAATATTTAAATGTCATTAAGGTACAGGAACGTTAGTTCTAAGCTGTTTTAAGTCAATTGTTGTGTACGGTTATCGACTGTATTCATAGTCATGTTTTGTAAATTGTAATGGCCCGTGGTGTGTTTCACTGAGTAATGTTGTGCAAAAAAAGTCAATCAATGATGTATGGTTATTAATGCATAATTTTCCTCAAGGAATCCTGGAGGTTGGAGAGGGTGAGAACGGGAGCTATAAACTGAATAAAAAGGTCCCAAAAGTACTGTGACAGCTCATTTTAAAAACCTCTTTATTACCTACAATACACAGGGGGAGGACTAAAAGTTTTAATGTTGAGCAGTGAACGGGAGGCTGTGGAACAGGGGAACATGGAAGACCGGCAGAGAGGGACAGAGATGGAGGAGAGGAGGGAGTCCAGTTTGACACCACAGTCTGAGTCTCCAGTGACAGGAGCAAGATGAACCCAGGACCAACACTGAGGAGAGAACCACTTTTTCTGTTTTTCTTTTTAAAAAAAAAAAAGAAAAAGAAAAAAGCAGCTAAACTTAGAGCTAACAAATCCAAAATATCAAAAGTTCTCCAAATTACTTTCAAAACAGTCATCCAGGTGAATCTTTTTATCTAATACATAACAGTGCTGGATTCTGTAAAAACTGTACATGGCTGTAATATACAGAACAAGGCCAACTCTTTGGTATGAATGTACAAACACACACACACACGCAAACATGTTCACACGCACAAACATGTGCATGCACACACAAACAAACACACACTTAAATGTTGCATATGTTATCTGTAATTTCACTGCTTTGAAGCTCACAGGAGTTTCCCACTTTGCATTTGGTCAGAAAATTCTGTAGTCACACTTAATAGTCTGTAGTCACACAACATAGAAAACCACTGAACACTTTTAAAAAGATGAATTGGAGTCTGGTGAAATGAAGGGCTTGAATATCAGAGTAACTGAATGGTGGGGGGGAAGGGGGGCCTTCCTGCTGGAGGAGAAAAAAAAGACTTAAAAAGAAAAAAAAAAAAAAAAAAAGAAAAAAAGTTGTTTCCTGGGGAACAAAAAAGGCATTAGTGAGGAGGTCCATCTGTGGCCACGCCCTTTTTCTGAGCAGGAGAATGTCATCGTCCCTATAGGGGGCTCAGCTCTCCACTTCCCCAGGGGATAAAACACAGGCCTCTCAGCTTCCCTCGGAGCACAGTCTCACAGAAACAATAACTGTCCAAACAAAAACTTGCAGCTTACTCTGAACACAGCACCACACGGCAGCCAACATCCTCCTCCAATCTGCTGATAGTCTTGTGCAAAAAAAATACAAATAACAAATAAAAACACACCATTGAGAGTGGAAGTAGAGAGAGAGAGAGAGAGAGAGAGAGAGAGAGAGAGAGAGAGAGACAAAACAGTGTGGGCAAAAACCACCACATCTCAGCACCAGCATCTCAGCACAACATTGAAAGAACAGTGGGAAAATGGGGGGGGGGGGGGGGGGGGGGGGGGGGGGGGGGGAAAAGAAAAAAAAAAACAGAAATAAATAGATGAATAAATCTGCTTGGAGCAGTCCCGGGGATTCGCCTGGTTGCCATGCGGCGGGGGCATGACCTCAGGCCTGGAGGCGGGCCCTCAGTTTGGGGGGCGGGGCGATTCAGTCACAGTCTTATCGGGGAGTTTGACAGTGGAGGGTGCAGTTGCACAGGGCTGCCACTATGAGGTGACCCAGGGGTGGCGCAGGCACTCGCACGCCGTGGCCCTCTTCTCAGGGACGAGCTCCAGCATGGGCAGCAGGAAGTCTGAGAAGGTCTGGGCCTCCTCCGGGGGCCACTCGTACTTATCTACCAGCACCTCCAGCAGCCCCCAGGGCTTCAACTTAGTGATGTGCCTCAGGTCACCTGCAGGGACAGGAAGTGAGGTCACAACAGAGCTCTGCATTATTGCTGTCACACTCTGTCACACACACAGTGAGTAGTAGGTGTAGTGCTTGAGAGTGCTAATACACTGACACCCACAGACACACACACACACCCACAGACACACACACACACACCCACAGACACACACACACACACACACACACACACACACACACACACACACACACACACACTCACACACACACACACACACACACACACACACACACACACACACACACTCTCACACACACACCCACACAAACACACACGCACCCACACACACACCACTCACACTCACACAGCCCACACCCACACACAGACCCAACAGACACACACACTCACACACACTCACACACACACACACACAGACACACACACCCCCACACACACACCACACACACACACACACACCACACACACACACACACACACACACACACACACACACACAGGTGCACATTCACACAATAAAACAGCACTGACAGCTATATACACACACACACACACAGGTGCACATTCACACAATAAAACAGCACTGACAGCTATATACACACACACACACACAGGTGCGCATTCACACAATAAAACAGCACTGACAGCTATATACACACACACACAGGTGCACATTCACACAATAAAACAGCACTGACAGCTATACACACATACACACACTAGTTGTTAGCAGTTTAAATGACACTAGTAGTTTAAATTTGTACATGAGGTTACTTTGTAAGTTCTTGCATTTAAGGAATTACAATTAGAACATTGTACCTACATTGTAACAATGTATCTATTGATGTCAAATCATACTCCAGTCAATTTATAAACATCTTTTTTTATTTACAGTATCAATACACGTACTAGTTAAACAAACAGCTAGAAGAAAAGCCCTTAAGACTTGCTCCAGGCCAGAGAAAACGCGCCAGAGGGAAAGTCACAAAATGATGGCATACACAGAGCAGGGTCTGAATTACGATCTGGGATTATGTCCTGTGGCATGCACATGGATAAGGCAGCTCAGACATGCAGCCTGACTGAATTACACACATGCACGCAGGACAGACACGCTGCGTAACTAAAACAAATCACACACAAACATGCATTCCATCTCACCATCAGGACTCAGCACACACAACCCCATTCATCTGGACTGAGTGCAAACAGACAGCAACACACACTCACACATACCATGACCTACACCATGCACTCTCACACACACGCACGCAGAGTCCACACATAAATACCATATCACATTCAGTGGTCACAAACACACACGCGCGCGCGCACACACACACACACACACAAACACACACAGACAGAAAACAAGGGACTGAACAAATATAGTCTGATATACTGTAGCCTAACTCAGAGCAGAACATGTTCTCTTCTCCTTCCCAAAAGAAGGAAGGTCTTTTCTTCTCTCTAAAGTAACTTCTGCAGTTTGAACACACGAACAGTATCGCACATGACTAATGCACAGCAGCCTGAACAGCAGAACAGCTGAACTATGAGGGGAAAAGGAAAAAGCACAACCTCATTACCTTTCTTGGTGAAAAAATCCTTGGAGTATTTGCCAGCTGTAATGAGCTTGCGGGGAACCTTGCCCAGCAGCTCAATGATCAGGGCAATGTGATCTGCTCACCAAACAGGAGGGAGGACGGGACAAACAACAAAATCATCAGACAGTATCCCCAACAAACAACTGCCCTGGGGCGGCCCCGTCACAGCCTGACTGCAAGGAGGCTTTCCACCAGCAGGGGGCGACATCTGAGAGCCAAACTTCAGTTTATTGGAGCTTAGGGAGAAAAACCACCACCACCATCGACTAAACTGTCAGGGCCCTCTTTGCTGGTCCTCCAGGGTCGCAGTTAATGCTGCTTTTAGTTTACCTGAAATTCCACAGCAAGTTCAGACCCCAGAAACCAGGTGAGGTGAGCAGACTGTAATTAACTGTGTAACAAACACGTGCTAATGATAGAGAGAAACTGGTTTCCATTTGGAGCCGTCTTGCCTGACTCTGACACATGGTTATAAAATCTCTGCTCTAACACCCCTGCAGTTCACACTCTTGCTGATTAGCAGCTGCTACCGAAGGCAGCTCTGATGTGTGGGAGCCCGTGCGAAGGCTAAAAAAAATAAAATAAATAAAAGGGTCTCATCTTTATGACATTATCTCACATGACTGCAGGTTACCGCTGTCATCCAGGTGGCCACAGGGGTGAAGTTCCTTCGCATTGCTTCATATTGACCTCACAGATATGGAAAAAGACAGTTCAACATTACTGCTAATTAACTTCCTTTTACTGAGCGTAAGTGCTATAGCTTCCTTTTAATTTTTTAAAATGTATTTCTTTGTTTTCTTCCTGGTTTATCCTGGCCATTGTATGCTTCATGTACACACATTTATGTGTTTATTATCAGTAGTAAGCGCTGAAGCAGCAGTGGTGGCTTATGTCGTGGTGGGTTCGGCTCTGACACACACGATGTCTCCTCTGTCCCAGACAGGAATGGGGTTATTCTATCTCAGCTTCATCAGCTCAGGAAATTAACTGAAATTAAACTGGCTGAAAAATGATCATCGGATATCACATTCATTTTTCAGTTAATGAATTTATTGCAACTACTTTCCTGTAATTGACTGAGATGAAACTGAACGGATGCCAGCCAGAATAAACCCTCTTATTGGATGGGTCACACCGATCGGTTTCAGACTGAATGGGCTTTACAGGTTTGTCAGGGTGCCATTTGGCCGCACTGGTTTAGCCTCCGTTGCTTCAGGCTGGTAGTGACCCCACACAATTGCTGACTCTGGATCAGTCACTTCTTTCCACACCCAGAGCTTGACCATTGTGTGGCTGGGTTTGGGACTGATCCAGGGTCAGCGGCGGTGCCCGCAGTCCCAGGGCAGGGCACAGACACAGAGTCGCGTACCTCGCTTTGTGAAGTATTCCTGTGAGTATTTCCCGCTGAGCGCATAGTGTCTGGGGACGCGCCCTAGCAGCTCAATAATGAGAGCAAGGTGGTCTGGAGGAGAGGGGGAGGAACGGAGGAGAGGAGAAAGGCAGCAAAAGAGCAGGGGAAGAGACGAGAGAGAGAGAGAGAGAGAGAGAGAGAGTGGAAGGGGGAGAGGGAGAGAGAAAGACATAGCCAAAGCACAACATTAAGCCAGAATGGGAGAATGAGCATGAAAAAATGAGAAGCATAAATGGATCTCAGAAGGCCAGTATCATTTTCCACAGGACGAGTTCAGTCTTACTTTTACACTGAAGTTAAAAGTAGCAACAATTAGCTGCTTTGTTGAAGTCTGAGGTTTTATCTGGGTGGGCGGATGAAAGGGTGTTTGTTGCTGAAGCTCAGATCGTGGCAGCGGCAGCATCACCCACACCGTGAGAACAGAGAGCCCGCTTCTGACGCAGACTTGTGTGGGGTGACCCACGCTGAAGCCAAATCCCCCTAACAGCAGACTGAGGTCACACATGGAAATACTGACAGGCCTTCTTCACTGCTAAAGTCAATGAAATGGAGGATGGACTCAGACCAGAGGGTTTCATTCAGCCAGCACATGCAAATGCAGGTAAGACACGCATGTGTTAGTGCGCATGCGTGCGTGCCAGTGCCAATATGTGTGTGTGTGTGTGTGTGTGTGTGTGAGTGAGTGAGTGAGTGAGTGAGTGAGTGAGTGAGTGAGTGAGTGAGTGTGTGTGTGAGTGTGTGTGTGTGTGTGTGTGTGTGTGTGAGTGTGAGTGTGTGAGTGTGAGTGCGTGTGTGTGTGAGTGTGAGTGTGCGTGTGTGAGTGAGTGTGTGTGAGTGTGTGAGTGTGAGTGTGAGTGTGAGTGTGTGTGTGTGTGTGTGTGTATGTGAGTGTGTGTGTTTAGACACGTCCATGCATGTCTGGCAGGCTGTCCGTGAGTCCTGAATTCTCCAAACAAATCTGATGACTCCAGTCCAGATGACCGCATTACTGTAGGTGATGGCAGATGACTAGTCTGGGAAACTGTTCTGTAGGTGGAAGTCCCCGCTTGGTGTGATTCGTCACGGATCCACGCTGAGATATTACTGTGCTTGTGATCCCACACGAGTGCGGAAACAAAAAAAAGGGTTGCGTGCTTTGAAGTGCGGGGGGGGGGGGCGCTTTAAAGATGCACATTCAGCTTTGATGTTACAGCTGACCATCATCACAGGACTGGGGCTATACCCAAACAGAGGTGCTACAGCTCCCGACAGAGGCGTAAATAATAAAACAAGATAAATAAACTCAACTCAACACTGCCATGCAGAAAATTATTAAGACCTTAAGAGCAGCAAGGGTACTTGGGTGACCGTGGCAACATGGGCATGACTGTTGCCATGACTCCTGCTGCTGGACTGGTTACCGGGGCAATGTAGAGACCTCCAGTGCACATTTCCTACATTCACTTGGCAGAATCGTTTTCGCTCGTGTTCCATATTGCACCGACTCTTTGCTGGTGCCCACAGCTGTTCATACAGAGCCGAAAGGCAGTCAATTCTGGCCTTTCTCCTTAACATAAGGATGTCATGTTTTAGGGCAAAGATTTAGCTGTACTGTAAAACATGAGACTGTTGCATTTCCACTCTATGTTCCTTACAGTGTGGTGCACATAAGACGCAAGAGCAGTAAGAGATGCCAAGCCGCTGAAGCAGAAGCAGGAGAAATAGGCTTTGCAAGAAGATAAAACTGCATGAGCACGAGCTCAGAGCACCCACAGCTCAGTGAGCAGAGCAGAGATGAGAGAGTGGAGAGGTGACAGCAGGTGACAGGTGTAGGACAGAACATGGGACACGGGAACAGGAATTGAACACAGGAACAGGTATCGGTATGATACTGTGGGATAGGCACAGAACATGGGGACAGGGGGAGGGGCATGGAACACGAGGGCCAGGTACAGAACACGGGGACAGGTGGACAGTGCGGGGGTGTGGCTCCACTGCCTGGTGTCTGGTGCCTCAGATATAGTGCTCAGATCAGAGGGAAACAGACACAGGAATACTGCCTCTACACACAGGTAAACTGAGGGAAGAGTCTGGGCCCAGAAAACACCATGACCAGAGTCTCCCCTCTCTACAGAGCACCAGAGACTGATCACTAGGCAAACACACCAGCACAATGGCACTTTCTAGATCTGATGCATCCCAATGCAAAATACCTTTGGGTATGAAGCAACCATAGGCTGCCAAGTAGTACATCTCAAATTTCAATTAGACGTACAGGAGTGATTTGGCAAAAGTTCTGTAATAATGAAGTTCTATCTAGAGATCAACCGCTGGTGCTCCACAATAAAATTCAGTAATTCGGTTTGGACTGCAAAAGTGAGAGCAAAACATCTGGTAAAAATTAATTCATACTATTTGGTAGAAAATCACATTTATGAGTGCCTGTAATGATAAAGTCTTGTCACAGACACACATCATTTTGCATTTGGGAAAAGTATGTTTATAAAACCGGACAGGTAATCTTTCATTCTAGTGTGTGTTGTGTGTGCAGTAGCACAAAACTTAAAACTTGAAACTTAAAACATTCAGTTGTTAAACAGAACAACACCAGAACAGTGGACAGAGAACAGGATAACTGTGCTGTGTACATGATGTACCATCACTCAAATCTGCCATCCCGATTTACAGAGCCTGCACAGGTTATCATTCAGCTTCCTCAATTCACCGCCTACTGTCAAATATGCTTCGGATTTCCAACCATTTCCAGCAGATAAACTCCCATAAGGACAGAGAAACATAACAGTGGTGATAGGAGGCTTTTGACAGTGGGCGTATGCGTGATCTGACCAATCACATTTTAGTCTTCAGTGATCTGACCAATCATATTTTAGTCTTCAGTTGCAGAGCAGCACTGGAACTTTTTACGCATCAGCCATTTTAAAGCAGGTCTCAAATACATGTTACAGGGGCCAAAAAAACTATTTATCTGTTGAATTTAATGACACATTAACTGAACAGTAAAATATATGAGCCTTTAAATCCAGAACTGCAAATTTGATCTTTTTTTCTTTAATTTTCACTGTAAAAATTAATTTAGTCCATTATATTGCTGTCTTCACGGCCGCCCCAGATCTCATGGAAGTGGAACTGACTGATGACATGTTCCATCCCAAACTGCTACTACTGCAAGGAAGGCTAAAGGTGCGCGAAATCCACAGGTGAGGAGACCCAGAGCTCCCAGCATGCACGTGGGCAGAGAGGGGCGTTACCTTCGTCTCTGGAGTAGTCCTCCCCAGAGTGCGGCTCAAATAAGTAGTCCCCCGTCGCTAACTCAAACGCCTGAGGGGGGCGGTAAATGATCCGTTACGTGACATGTGCATCTTCACTCACCACGCTCCAAAGGACCCTACTGAAAGCCCACACACCTGCACTGCTAACACAGGCAGCTCCTTGCAGGCCTGGATCAAATATTCATTTGCATCTAAAATACTACCCTCATATTACATGTACATCATACCTGAATTATATGTAACACGTGAAACAACAGTGAAATTGCAGCAAATTTTGCAAAACACTTTTGCAAAGAAGCTTATTTTTCCAAATAACTAAAAAAATGAGCAATCATAGGCAGCAATAAGCAGTCATAGACAGTAATAACAAGTCATAGATGATAATAATGAGTCACAGACAGAAATAGTCATAGGCAGCAATAAACATTCACAGACAGTAATAATGAGCCATTGACTGTAATAATAGGTCATAGACAGTAATAATGAGCCACTGACTGTAATAATAGGTCATAGACAGTAATAATGAGCCATTGACTGTAATAATAGGTCATAGACAGTAATAATGAGCCATTGACTGTAATAATAGGTCATAGACAGCAATAATGAGCCATTGACTGTAATAATAGGTCACAGACAGTAATAATGAGCCATTGACTGTAATAATAGGTCATAGACAGTAATAATGAGCCACTGACTGTAATAATAGGTCATAGACAGTAATAATGAGCCATTGACTGTAATAATAGGTCATAGACAGTAATAATGAGCCATTGACTGTAATAATAGGTCATAGACAGCAATAATGAGCCATTGACTGTAATAATAGGTCACAGACAGTAATAATGAGCCACTGACTGTAATAATAGGTCATAGACAGTAATAATGAGCCATTGACTGTAATAATAGGTCATAGACAGTAATAATGAGCCACTGACTGTAATAATAGGTCACAGACAGTAATAATGAGCCATAGACAGTAATAATGAGCCACTGACTGTAATAATAGGTCATAGACAGTAATAATGAGCCACTGACTGTAATAATAGGTCATAGACAGTAATAATGAGCCACTGACTGTAATAATGAGCCATTGACTGTAATAATAGGTCATAGACAGTAATAATGAGCCACTGACTGTAATAATAGGTCATAGACAGTAATAAGCAGCCATAGACTGTAATAGACAGTAATAAAGCCCCATACCATGCAGGCGGTGCTCCAGATGTCAGCCGGCGTGCTGTACCCCGCCCCGATCAGAACCTCGAGTGAGCGGTACTGCCTGGTCTGGATGTCCTCAGTGAAGTGCTTGTGCTACAGGGGAGAGCGAGAGAGCCGTCAATCAAACACCCTGACAGATGCCACAGGAAAAGCCACACACTCCAACACCAACTTTATATTTATTAAACATCAATATTTTAGCAGTTGACAAGGTTCAATAAAATGTTGGTTTTCACTACTCTCAAAAATAACCTGTGACCAAGTAACACATTTGTCAGATTTAT
>JAFBMS010001420.1:0-41614 GCA_019788955.1 Albula glossodonta
GGTATCTGTGGTGGCACACGCTCCGCACACGCTCAGTGCAGGGAGGGCTAACGAATGAGCGTGCACACTCACGCGCAGGCGTGGAATTCTGTGATCACAAGCACAACAAACGGCACCAGCTACAGCGGGCACTGCAGTGGCAGGGTGGGGATTCAGCATCTGCCCGTTACCCACCAGCCAATCAGAATCTTCTGTTCACAAACACACACACACACACAAATACCCTTACGCATGCTCAAATACACTCACACATGCACACACTCACACACCCACAAACACACACTCTCACACACACACAAACACACACTATTACACTCACACACACACCCACACAATTACACACACACACATACAAATACACTGACACACACCCACACACATATGCACTCATACACAAATGCACACACACACCCTTTCACACACATGCGCACGCACACTCACACACACAGCGGCATTCCCCTGCTTCGTGGTCATGGAAACGGTCTCCGTGACGCCACGTCTCTACGGGGCACCTGACACTCTCTGTGTCTACTCCGCACGCTCTCTCAGGTGGCAGCCCTGCTGCAGTCACCCTGGTGACTCGCCGGCTCCACGGCGGGTTGACGCTGGAGTGGCGGGGGAATTTGCACCGTAATACCGTGAGCCGCGATGAGTCAGAGCGGGAAAACAGCCACCACATCAAACACGCCACATTCCCAGCCTTCAGCATGCCCCTGTGTCCGCCTGAACTCTCCATCGTCCCCTAAGTCAGCGCTCACACACACTCACTCTCTCCCTCTCTCTGTTTAGAGATCACACACCTCTCCTCTCACATTTAAACCTCTCTCTTTCTCCCTCTCTCTATTGCTCTCTCTGTTTAGAGATCACACACCTCTACTCTTACCTTTAAACCTCTCTCTCTCCCACTCTCTGTTTCTCAATCCGTTTAGAGATCACACACCTTTCCTCTTACCTTTAAACCTCTCTCTTTGCCTCTCTCTTTCTCTCCTTTTTTTCTCTTCCTCTCTCCTCTGTGTTTCGAGATCTCTGCCTTTCCATCTCCCTGTTTGGAAACCTTTCTACAGTTCTCCCTTTCTCCCTCTCTCTCTCTCTGGAGATCAAACACCTGTCCTCTCACCTTTACAATTACAGTAACAGGCCTCTGATATCGAAATGCATACATATTAAATAAATTACCAAGATCTTCACAGATATTGCAACACTGACCAATATACAGAATAAAATAGAAAATGACCATGGTTTTTACAGATATCGCAACACATTTAAAAACTATAAAAAACATTCCTGTGGAATATATTTATCATTACATCTTCTAAATAAGTACATATATTTATCTATAAATTGCGGTGAGCTCAGTTGCTACGAGGGAAGTTTTGACCACACCTTACCCCCATCATGAAGACCACGCCCCCTCGTTTCTCATAAGCCACGCCCTCTTTTCTTGATCTCACTCACTTCTCCCCTCTTCTCATTCCGAAACCAGATAGACGCCCCGTCGTTCCCCGTTAACCAGTTTTTCCCCAGTGCGTACACACAAACGCGGGTCTCAGCCTCCGTCTCGTATCAGGGGTTAAATCAGCAGTCTGATGATGTCACAGCCTTTCCGAAAAATCTTGCGTGGAGAGCCGGGTAGGTGCTCTTCCCCTTCCACTGACAACTGAGACTGTGAGGACCACTCGTGAGTCACATACAGCAGTACTCTGAGCAGTGACACACACACGCACGCACACACTCACGCCGGAGCGTGGAGGAGGCCGGCCCGAGAGCGAGTGGAAGAACTGGCCGCACTTGTGGGAGGGAATGAGAGACAACAACAACAGAGCGTGCCCAGACCATGTGTTCCCCTCTCCATGTGGCCCTGAGTCATCTCCTCTTCTTCTTGTTAGAGCACCCACTCTTTCTCTCTTTTCATCGCTCTCTTTCTCTCTTTTACTCCCTTTCTCACGCACACACACACACACACACTTTGTTTGTCTCCCTTCTCACACACACACACACACTCTGTTTCTCTCCCTTTCTCACATGCACACACACACACACTCTGTTTCTCTCCCTTTCTCACAAACACACACACACACAAAGTGTTTCTCTCTCTTTCTCACACATACACACACTCTGTTTCTCTCCCTCTCTCTCTCACACACATAAACACACATTCTGTTTCTCTCCCTTTCTCTCACACACATAAACACACAAAGTGTTTCTCTCTCTTTCTCATAAGTGTACACAATCATGCACACACACTCCCTGACACACAAAAAAACATCCAAAATAGCAGTCACACTAAACACACATTCTCAAACTGACAGAAGTTTGCTTATACACACACACAAAATAAACCTTACACAATCTGCCACATGTTAAACATACACAAACTGAAACAATGCCCCACACGTACCAACAAACAACAAACATACACTGTACACAAACTTACAAACTAATAAAGTTTAGCACAAATACACAATCAGTCACACTTTGAACACACTTACTAAAACTGAAACATACTCTACAGATTCACACACAAAACAGTGCAGTCACACACTGGCAAACCAATCAATTTTTACAAATTGAAATAATTTTGCACACATTTGTGATGTCACTCTATAAATGTGTGCTCACAAGCTGATGTAATATTCACATACACATTAAAGAGATACGCAGTCACATGGTTGGAATACGCTCATGACACTGATTCATTACCATGCGCACAAACAGGCTCAGTGCACAGCCGCCTACACAAAACTACACAATCAGAAAATAACCTGGGCAATCACAACACTCGGGACTATTTTGAGCTAAAGGAATTTTTTTTTTCCATTTACTGTTTCATGGACAACAAAGAGCTCTTTTCCATGCATTGCCGCCACGTTTTACACACATACGCACGCCGCAGAGTGCTAATGAAGGAAGATGACGTTCGGGGTGAAAAAAAGAGGGAATTCCCTTCCGCAGCCAGTCTGGGGAGGAGAGAGGGCTGCCCTGACGGGGCAGAACACACTCATTCCACGTGACTCAGCAGACGTGTTAGCGCCGCTAAAGTCACATGAACATTCAGATCCCCATTACATGAGCAGGCTACGCTAAACCTCCCAGCTAATACAAACATTCCCCCAAAAACTGTCTCATTTTATTTTGTTGTAGTGATCAAATCAAGCTTTTGTCAAAAACAAACATTCCAGACAAACCCAAACAATTCCAGACCACCAGGAATTTATGAACAAATTTATGTTTTGGGAACATTTTTCCTAATTTTGCCGGAAGGTTCCAGGAACCAAAATCTGCTTGGTATATTGCGTTGAGCTTAAAATAGCAATTCAGCTTCGACTTAGCTTAGAATCTTGTACTGTTAGGGAGCTGGTAACCCAGAGGTTACAGGTTCAACTCCCAGATAAAGCGCTGTCACTGTGCCAAAGACAGGCTCCGCTGAACCGCTCCAGTGAATTAGTGGTTAGCGCATAAATCACAGACTGCGTAAATTGCTCTTGGCTAAGAGTGCGTACAGAATGCCTTAACGCAGAAATGAACGTCTGAGAACCTGTTATACGCGTCCGCCGCCCTATCAGGGAGACAGATCTGAGAATGGTCTCAAAACGCAGTCAGCGTGGTTCAGACAGAAAGAGCTTGCTCATCATCCAGCTGCCTTAAAATCAGATCATCACTCTCCTTTCCCGACATAACCCCCACCACGCGCGCTCACACACACACCCTTTCCTCCCCCCCCCCCCCCCCCCCCCCCCCCCCCCCCCCCCCCCCCCCCCCCCCCCCCCCCCCCCCCCCCCCCCCCTTTTCAGGGCTGATGTCATCAAAGCCTCCCAGCTCAATGTGCACACACACCGCCGGGCTGTCAGGCTCTCGGAGAAAAGAACGCGTGCAGACACTCACGCACGCAAAGACATCCCCGCGGGACTGCCGGCCTCACAGGCGCACGCATCCAATACGCACGCACAGCTGCGCAGGGCACGCATATGCGGACGCTTGCGAGAGCTGATTCCGTGAGAGCGAGAGCGAGTGAAACAGGTCATGAATGAGAACGCATGCTGACAGCTTGGGTAACTCACAAACCCATCACAGTCTTCAGAGAGGAGGAAAAGGTTAAGATAAAACATGCTAACCGTTTTTAACACGTTAACTGTTTTTCACAGGTGTTAAAAATGCTCAGGACTTACATTTAATTCCATTGGGAAATATGCAGTTACACATATCAGCAAATGTGTGTGTTATGAAAAAAAAACAATACTGTATAGTCTTATGCTTTGCCTTCTCTCGCTCTTCATCTAATGTCCCCCCTCTGTCAGTTGTCCTTGCTCTTTTATTATAATAAATTGTTTACCCCATCGCTTTTCAATCCTACTTTCTGTTTTTCTAAGTTCCTCTCACTCTTCTTCTCCTTTTTTCTTTCTGTTGATCACTATTTCTCTTTCCTCCTCTCTCCTTTTATTTTCACTCTGTCATTCTCTGCCTCTACTTTTATTCTACACTTGCTTCTATACATTTTTTTTTTGCTTCACCTGCTTCTTATCTCTATATTTTTTCATTCTCTCCAGTTTTATTTTAGTATATCAGTTTCTGCACACTTCACTTTCCTTGTCTATTTTTCTGTTTTGTTTCTCTGTCAGAAAAGGACAGCGCGCCCCATGAAAGCCAGTGAGCTGCTTCAAACCACGTGATGTAGCTCAACTCAATGCATGACTTAATTTTTAGGGGGTTAAAATTTGACACTTTTGTTCTGCATTTGCTTCTATACATTTCTCTGAACTCTGGTTTCTTCATTTCTGTCTGTTTTCTGTCGGCTCTGACTTCCTCTCCCCCCCCCCCCACTTCTGTTGGCTGGTTTTGGGGGAGGGTGGGGGGTGGGGGGGTGTCGGGTGTCCCTGCGTGTCATAACTCCTGTGCTAACCCCCCTCCCCCCCCAACACAGGGCACGTGCGAGTCAGCACGCACCTCTCAGCTGGGAGAAGCAGTAGCACCGCACAAAGAACGACGGAGCAGGGGGTGGGGGTGGGGGGGGGGTTGAAGCGGGTCGGCCACAGACGGGGGGAGGGGTGAACAGCCGAATGAGAGGGAGGAATCCCTCTTTCAAAAAAAAAAAAAAAAAAGAAAAGAAAGAGTGTATGTTCTTTGCCGTGACAATCAGAAAAGGGAAAAATGAAATGAAACGTGAGGAAGGGAATGGGGGTTTAGCTGTACAGAGGGAGAGAGAGAGGGATAAAGGCATGAAAAGTGAGAGCAGAGGAGAGAGGAGAGGAAAAAAGGGAAGGGGGGAGGAAAATGGAGGGAAAGAGGGCTGAGGAACAAAAGAGGGAGTGAAAGAGAGAGAGAATGAGAATGAGTGAGTGAGAGAGTGAATGAGGAGGGAAATACAGACATTACTTTTGAGAACAAATTGTACAAATTCGTGACTAATTTAGGGAAACGGTGGGTGAACGTCACAGAGAGGAAGCACGACAGCAAAGTGCGTTTTGTCCAGGAAGGACACTGGATCCCATTCATCTGTGAACACTGAATCAGCAGCACGACACCGAGGCACAGCCCAGCTGAGTACAGGCGTGACTGTGTGTTCCTGGAGGTTAAAATCTGACATTTAAACGAGAGGACGTGACATTAGGCAAAATTAAAACAAAAAAAAAAAAGAGGGAGCGAGAGATAGAAACAGGCCCTGCAGACAACTGCGTTCCCCAAAATAAGACCGTTTCTTAAAAACAAAAATCATGATATAGATGGTTCAATAGATGCTTGGGAGATAGATGAAGAGAGAGGGAGGGGGGGGGGGGGGAGGGAGGAGAGAGGAGGGGGGGGAGGGAGGGAGAGCAGCTTCTACCCCCCTCCCCAGTCCCGCACAGTGGAACGCTGCCAGTGTTGTCTCTCCCAGGAGCCAGGCTAAGATTAGCTTCCCATATGTTCCAGCCAGGAGCGGGCAGTCTTAAAGGGCCAGCGCGCACGCTCACTAACTCCTGTAGCGGCTCAGAGCCGGAGCACTGCGCCACGCCGCGCAGCGGGGGGGAGCGCCGCGGCCATCTGTAGCGCATTAACCGCGCAGCACTGCAGCCGATCGCACACACCAGCTCACCTACATCGCAGTCGCTCACCTGTGCACCCCAACGGTCACCATAGGAGTCGCGAACAACACCCTCAGGGGTCCTATAAGCTAATGCTGCTCTACATTTTGCGCCTGTACATACAGTTTTACCATTTTTTTTCTTCTTTTTTTTAGCGCCGTCATGTTTGTCTCAGAAGCCTGGCCTGACCTCAGTTCTGCGACAGGCGAGGTGGGAGAGGGGGGTCCTAATCAAAAGAAGGCGATTAATTAACAGAAGTACCGGGAGGGGGGGGAACTGAGTATGATGCAGCTCTTTGACTTTGGGAGGTGTGGGTGTGGGCGTTGGGGGGTTTGTGTTTCCAATTACGGATGTGGCGACAGTCGGGAGTTAAAGAGCCGCTGCCGGGGCTGCGGAGAGAGCGGGCGATCGAGAGAGAGAGAGAGAGAGGCTCCCGGAAGCTTCCGTGCCCATTCATTTTTCATTAACTGCGGCAGCGTGCGGCCCAGGCCGACGGCGACTCCTCCTCCTGGAGTTGCCGTGGAGTGTCGCGTTGCGTTGCCATGGGAGACGGATCACCAAGAACCGGCAGAGCCACATATCCACTCATGGGGGTGGGGGGGGGGGGGGAAGGGGGGGGGGGGGGGGGGGGGGGGGGGGCTGTCGCTGTCACGCGCAGATATAAGACCGATGAGGCACAACACGATGAGGCGAATGTCAGCGATGTGACGTTAATTGATTGCGGTGGAGATATGACAGCAATGCAGAACCGGAGCCCGTCCAACTCACGGAGGCTCGTCGGATATCGACACGGCTGCAGCAGAGTGGCGCCCCGGCCCCATCTCACACACATTCCTCCCCCGTGGCTCAAACACTCAAGGAGCCTCACATCTCATCAGCTGCACAGAGACAGAACCGCTCAGCTGCCCAGAAAAGTTCAGCCCTAACGAGAAACAACGGCAGCACCTGACACTGGGGCCGAAACATAACGATTTTGCTGACTCTTCACATTCTTGGTTCTCCCGGTTCTCACGCCGCCTCTAACACTACCAAACACGCTTTACAATTAAAGCTGTAGTAGACACACTGCCTTAAAGGGAAGAGTGACATGGCAAGTAATGGCTGCTTTTCTTTTGAAATCAGATATGTGGAACGGGGGAAGAAAAAAAAACCACGAGACCAGCAGCTCGGTCTCACGTGAGAAAAGATTTAAGAGGAAGCTACAATGGAGGAGGTATCAATCATGTCCTACAGCTGTGAGCCTCAGGGATGAAACAAAGAACTGTGTGCCACAGTTTTGGTCTCCTGCACCTCCCCAGGGACTGCAGAGGGAATGTAGCTCTCTGGCTGATTCTGGGACAGTCAGGTGACTACCCACTGTCCCTGCTACATAAACAAATAAAATAAAATGATGTGCAAAGATGTAAGACCGAGGCTGTCTGCGATGCTTCTCCAAGCACAAGTCTTTGTGTGGCGAGAATGGAGCCCACATATGGGGAACAGGAGAGAGGAAATGTGGCTGACGGAGGGGGCGTCGGTCTAAGATTGATTTGTGAGTGGATAAAGACAAGGGCCGGAGGATGTGATTGGTCCTTTGTCAGCGCAATGCCTCCAAAATGGAGGGACCAGAGCATGGAGGTTTTTTTGAGGTTGATTTCACACCGACGGTGGTCCTTCACACTCAGCAGTCTTAAAAGGGCAGTTTAGAAAGACAAGCAACCTAAGTGTGGGACAACTTCCCGTTGAGTTATTGTGTGGAAAGCAGGTCTAAAAACCATCCAGTCAGAGAGCAGAACTACTCGAAAAGAAGTGTGATGTCACTCGACTAATCAAACTAAAACATTTTGTGAAGTTGGCCATTTGGCTTCGAACAAAATTCAGCGAAAAGGCTGTTCTAAACGTTGATGATTTGACATATTTAGCTAAACAGATCCAGCAGAGCCGTTTCGGCTGGCATGGATTCTGATTTGTGAGTCCAGCCATTTCTCGTTTTGGTTTCCCAGCACGGAGTCGCAGTGACATCAGAGTTTTTGACCTCTCCGACAAGCTGGATTCATCTGGCACGGCTCACCACGGTATGTTATCATAATTACATCTTCACACATATTTCCTCCCCCTCACCTGACCAGTTGTAACTGGTTTTCCGTGTTTACTTGGCCTGGAGAAGCCATTAGGTCCCCCCTGTAGTTTTGTGGTGAAGCAGTAGAGAAGGATTTCACAGTGCTTCACCTTCAGCATAAGGTGGAAGGTTATCTTATTTGGCAAGTTACTGTCACTCTGGTTTGTTGGTTTTTGGTAGGTACTTTGTGGTACCTACAGGTCTTATTTTAACTTAGAAGACCAGCACAGCCAACTTATATTGTTGCTTAGCAAAGCCGCTTCCGTTCTTGCTGGTCTAGAAACATTGTAAGTCACTCTGGGTAAGGACATCTGCTAAACGACTGCAATGTAATCTAATGTAATCTAATGTAATGTACTGTCAGAGCACAGATGGTTAGATCTCAGAACATCTAAAGAGATCTGAAGACGCTCTTGCTTGACCAGTCGGAAGCAGCGCTTGCGGAAGCCATGCTCTCCTCCACAGGGACGTGGCAGATCTGACATTTGTCAAACACTCGGCGGTCGGTTCATGGAAAACATAACGTTCTCAACACGTGCCTTCCCTCACTGTTCAACCCAAGAGTGTCTCACAACCTCTCACTGTTTGTTTTTGTGCCTGATTCACTATTTTCAACTGCCGCCTTCTGCTTGCGCCCACTTTCACTGCGCTGATGCAATTGGTCAGAAAGCATTGTGGGCAGGTCACAGCACTGAACCGCACAGCTGTCACAAGGCTTACAGCTCAGACGTATGCGCCAGGGGCCGCTGGCAAGCTCATGTGGACCACATGAAGGTAGGTGGGACAGCAGACAATGGTGTGTGGAAACTGAGAGGTGAATAACCAAACTTGGAAACAAACTGACTGAGAGCAGCGTGCGGAAAACTATTTCCAGTTTTTTCAGGCTTTTTCAATTTTTGTTTCACTGCAAAAGTCAACATTTCGGTTTTTGAAAACAACAAAGAAAACCATTATGGGTAGACAGCAATGAACAAGATACTCCCCGAGCATTGACTTCACACTGTTACTGCAAATGTCAGACACAGAATTCCATACCAAAGTCTGATTCAGCTGTCTTTGCAAACGACAGTCATTCCTGCCATGATGCAACACTATGGTCACAGCTATAACAAGATATCAAAATGGTGACATTTGGCTAAGGCTACAGCCAAGGCAATTCTGGCACTATAACCTGACATCTGTAACCCTCAATAAAGGCTGTAAAATGACCAAAATGGGACAGTAAGATCTTGAAATAATCAGATGATTCTTTTCTTTTTTTTTTGCAGAATCCTGACATTTGTTATACAACCATCCAAGCACCTCTGAACCAGTGAAATTTCGTTTTAGGAAGAGCTTTGCACTCAGTTCTTCACAGCAATGGCAATCAGTGAATGAGGTATCATGATTACATACACAAATGTATCTGTTTATATATTTATATATTTACATTTTATTTTTTTATTCCATGCCTGTTTTCCTCTGTCTCTTTGTCTTTGATTTGGGTGTCACAGTCGACTTTTCATTGTGCATGTACCCAGCACAGTATCATGACACTAAAGCTGAACTGAACTCAAACTGAACCGAAGTTATGATTACTGTGTCAATCGCTGTTTTACTTCAACCAGTGAAAAGGTGTTGTCCCTTAATCCAAAATACGATTGGTTAAGATCACTGACCAGCTCTTAACATGTGGTAAGGTGTCACCAAACCCCATTTTACCATCACTACGTTTTATGCCTCTCTTCATTGTGTTTCTCAGCGGAACACTGTGATCCATTCATTAACAACCGAGACAATATACTTATGATAAAATTAGATGCAGCATTGAATCAAATTGTTATATTTATACGTGCAGCTGTGCAGAGTTTAGTCGCCATACGGTTCTCACTCAAACAAACACGCACATGCCTACACACACATACCGATCTAAACTCAATGCCCCCGCCCGCCTCCAGCTTACAAACACAAATGACAAGCCTTCCACATGACCAGCTGAGAGGGAGGGCCTGAACTACAATTATAGCGATGATGTCATCTGTCACTCAGCGTTACCACAGAAACTAGGTCACGGTTAACCCTTTCTTCCCCGACGGAAATGGAGAAAGTCGGCCAATGGCCCAAACAAAGATCAATTATCTTTATCTGTGCCACAATCTGTGTTATCCTATGCATTTCAATGAAATGGCCAGACTGTAAGAAAAACAACAGCAAACTAAGTTTGTGCCAGTGACTCCAAAAACTCCCCTGCAATTTTCATTTAACTGGTTAACTCCTTAAGTGTGACTTCACCCAAACAAAATCGCATTCTGCTAACAAATTCAGTTTAATGTCATTACAGGCAAGACTCTGGAGCAAGGAAGAACAGAAAGACAATCAAGACCCACAATTAATCAAGAAAGAAGATCATTAAAAGTAATGATTTCGGTTTGTGTATACACTGACATGAAATTTAAAGCAAAGTAAACAACTATAAGTAAAACAAACGTTTTTCAAGGGTTGACAGTCCGGTCGCAAAACTTTTCCCAAATGACTTTAAACTGTTCCAGGTTCAGTGGAAACTTGGACTCTGGATCACAGCATAATTGTATCATGAGGTAAATTGAAAAAGAGGAAAATAGAACCCAGATCACCAGATCTACACTGTAGTGACCATTAACAAGTTACAGAAATCAGCTTCAAGGGAAAGTGGCTCAGGACAACATGCCCTGCCACAGAGCAGAAATATAGATGCACAAAATGTGCAGTTTTTGGCTGCACACGTCATCCCAATACACAAAAATAAAGCTTTAATGTCCTCGAGATCTGTGCAGCTATAGATACACCCAGCACAAAGACAGAGAGGGAGGTAAAAAAAGTGAAATATCATTTTATTGATCTGCATTTTTTTTTTCCAGTAAGGCGTAGCAGCCAGCTGTCTGTGGGTGTTCTATCGTCATTATCACACTGGAGGAAAAGCTGCAAATAGCCAAGGTCTCAGGTTTGAAAAATCTCAACAATAAGTGACAAATTCAGATATAATTGACCTTCTCAAGTCCTTGTCAGCCCAATAAAAAATACTTATTTCACAAAGCCCCTTACAAAAAAAAACTGTGTGATGCTGCCGTTCCAGGACGAGTGAATAAAGGACAGGATATGAAAGGGCTGAAAAAATGTTCATTGGGATGAGATTTTGCCGAGCGACTCTTTGTTTTTTATGATTTTTTTTTTTTTGGAGGGTTTTCAAGCGCGCTGATCAGGAGAAACGCTTCACGCAGAGCACAGGCAGTCTGCGCAGAGAGCAGGCCCCGTCTGCTCCGCCATCTGTGGATGTAGACGTTCGGTCACGAAAACCCTGCTTTGCTTCGGGGTGCGAAAGATGATGAGGGGCTCCTAACCCCCACCCACTCGGGGGCGCTAAACTGAAAACACACCCCCCCCCGCTCCCAGGCTCCCTTCTTGTTAAAGAAACGTGGCTGGAGGGTCTTCTGGTGTTTTGGCGATGAAGGTTTTTTTAAAAAAAATAATACGTCCTGCAATCCTCTTGGTTTTTTTTAATTTGTCCTTGCTCTTTCCGCTGTGGATCAGCTTGGGATGCCGTCTCTCACCCATATGATGTGTTGCCATGACAACGCGTTCGATGACGGACCCCCGCTCCGGTGACAGTGAAGGTGGGGGGGGGGGGGGGGTGTGGGAGTGGAGGGAACAAATATGGATGCATGGGGAGGGGGGTACGCTTTTAGGAAAAAGCCACCAGGAAAGAGCCGTCATAGCAGGAAGTGGGATTGGGTTTTTTTTATTTTGTTTGTTTTTTCTTTTTTTATCGAGGTGTTCCATCGTTCCATCGTGAGTCGGTATTGGGTTTGGGGGAGGGAAGGGAAAAGGCAGTGGAGAATCTGTGCTCCGTCGAGAGCAACCGGCAGACCTGCTGCAGCCAGGACCTCTGAAGGCACATCGTGTCCTTTCCCCTTGCAGCTGTGAACCACGGGTCCACCATGGCTGCTGACGTCGCTCGGTTTTAGAAAAGGAGGCAGGGGGCACCCTGCCGAGGCAGGGTACAGACAGACCACACCGTCTCTCCTCACCAAACACCCATCTTCGTTCGGCGGATATGGTCGCCGGTGGATCGCTGTACATTCAAAGGCCTGACTGAGACGCGAAAGACAGAACTGCTTGGAGGAGTTGAACGCCGCCCGGAACCAGGTGACACCAACGGAGCCTCTCTCACTCGCTGTCTGTCACCGATTCCATCGAGGGAAAGGCGCAAGTCCAACCGTTAAAAAAAACTGCTCCCTTCCCTCTTTCTGTCTTACTGTCACTTAGGAACCGGCAGGAAAAAGCTGCTCGGCTCGCTGAGACAGAGGCACTGTCTACACTGCGTATCGCTGACCGCCAGAGGACCCGCTAAGACCGGTCGCGTACAGTCAAGCTCTCTCCGCCAGCCGCGAAAGAACCAAAATGAAAAACTGAACAGATGAAAGGAGGGAACTGACTGAAAAATGGAAAACTGAGAGAAAGACGGAGGTGACCCGGGCCTGAGCACATTCCCAATGAGGAAAAAAACACACACATACACACAACACAACACACACACACACACACACACACTCACACACACACACACACACATTTTTCGTAGACTTCCACAGCAGAAAACTGTAAACAGATGTGTGGAAATGTCAACATGGCTAAACACCATCATATTTCCTTTGGTCATATTAAGTACAGGAGGTGAGAGTTTTCTAAATGACTTCAGTCAATCAATGGCTTCAGCTCCATTCACTGATCATAGCAATCACAACAGACTAATTAGCCAGAGTTAACGATGTCCACCAAATCTACTGTGGTACTGCGAAGGGGTTGTGCGTTGACACACCAGTGCTTAAAAATAGTCTTTTAAAAAATATGCCGAGTGTTCGCATGGCACTTCTGTCCGCTGTAACTAAGCTTCAATCGTCTTATTTCCCGCTGTAAAGTATTATATTAGCGCACGCTAACCGCGGCTTTAGAGCAGGCGGGAAGAGTGGCTCTGCTACTGAGAGAGTACGTTACCCTCCAGTGTACCATAGGTTACTAAAGTCCACACACTCACACACACACAAACACACACACACGTGCTCACACACGCATGCGCGTGTGACCCAATAACTTTCGTTCCCTTTACCTCGATTGACTTCAAAACTTTGACAGGCCCGCCCCCCTTCCCTCCCTCCCCCCCCCACCTCCCTCTTCCTCTTCCCGCCTTCTCCACGCCCCCAACTGCACGTGCGTCTCATTTCCCACCAATCAGCAGCGAGCCCGGGACTCTTTAAAAAAAAAAGAAAAAAAAAAGGGCCCTGTCCTCGTGTCCGCCACCAGCAATCAAAACAACGCAGTCCACATTTGACAGATAAAAAGCCCGGTGGAGAGAGCAAGACAGAAATAGACTACGGAGAGAAAGAGAGAGAGAGAAAGCACAGAGAAGATAAACACTCGCTGAGTTTTGCGAAAGGAGCTACACGCGGTCGCCGGCCGCCACCGCCGTCACTAGCGCTGGAGCCAGCCGCTGAGCGGGGCCAGTTTACCGGTCGGTTTGCGCGCAGCAGCTCATGGCACCTTGCGGGGCGAGGATGCCAGCGAACCTCCGGCAGCCATCGAGTAACACCTGTACGAGTCAGCCCGGTTGCTGTACCCGTGGCAGCAACCATAGAGCAAGAGTTCAGCTGACTGTACTATTGTAATGCACACCCACACACAAACACACACACACTCGCACTTATAAAACACATTCAAACACACATCTACATACGCGCATACACATAGATATGTTCACACACAAATACATTTGCTGACAATCTTACACACACGTGCTGACAAACTCATGTAGACAGTCTCACAAACACACACACACACACACACACACACACACACACACACACACGTGTTCAGACAGAACCAGCTATTTCCACCACACATACTGAACCAAAGGCCCCCTCTCCAAACCCAACACCCAGAACAACCACACAACAAGATAGCCATCAGTGAGATATGACAGCAGCCAGGCTTCCTGCACTGCCTTCTACAGCTCAGATACCAGCACCGGAGCTAAAACAGCATCTTCTGTCACCTCCACAGACAAGCACAAACACACACACACTCACACACACACACACACACACACACATATATACATACAGAACTGAGTTATGTGTCCTACCTCTGCTTCCAGATCTGAGGATCTTGGTTTGGCTTTACTGTTGTCCCCAAATCCCACCTTTCAAGAGAACAGAGTGAAAGGGAAGGAGGGAGAAAGAGAGAGGGAGAGAGAAAGTGAGAGAGGGAGGGAGAGACAGAGAGATGGAGGGGGAGAGAGGGAGAGAGAGAGAATAACAATCAATAGAATAATGCGACAAGACCATTTCCAATAAGGCAGACCTACTCAAAGACTACCCAAGTAAAAAAGAACATTAAAAGCCAGCTCTCTCTCTCCACAGCCTGGGCTGGCCCCCTCGTCCCCCCCCCCCCACCCCCCCCCCCTGTTTTTTCCTGTCTTTCTTTTCCTGTTTGAGAAAACAAAGATTGACAGGTATTTTGCAAGCAGTGAGAAGCCAGCGATAGCTTTGCTCTGACGCTGAAGAAAGAGTGAGAAAAGGTGAGTGCATTCTCAGATAATTATGTAATGTACTTAGGCGATGCTTTAGATTTTTTTAATGAGTATGTTTGTCATTTATTATATACTGTTCAATCCCAAAAATGCCTTTTTATTCACAGTTAAGTAAACAAGTATTATTATTGTTATGATTATTATTATCATTACTATTACATAGTAAATAAAGATCAGGCAGACAGAGGAAATGTATTTATGTGATCAAACTGCAAGATTTCTCTTTGTAAATTAGCCGTCACTGTAGCCGTATTTCCAGCTATAAAACAATGCACACAATGGCAGTTTGAGCCATGCAGTTTTTTGGAGTCTCCCCCCCCCCCCCCCCCCCCCCGTCTGTCTGCCGGTGATATTCAGTCTGTACCCTGCCAGCGTCCCCCCCAGATCGTTCCCCCGCGCCCCGGCCCCGGCAGCTCCTGGCCGGTCCCCGCTAATTAATATTTACCCACGAAGCCAATCTGCCTTCTTCTGCGAGCCTTCAGCCGGTCGGATCCCCATCAGCGGCCTGGAGCTAGTCTGCTCTAACCACTCTGTCTGTCTCTCGCCTCCTCTCTGTGCTACTGCCCCTTCAGGAAGCCATCTTGTGTTTTTTAATCCCGTTTTACATTAGCGCTAGTACACTAGTTCCCTCTTTCTCTCTCTCTCTCTCTTACTTGCTCGTTCTCCCTCTCTCTCTCGCGCGCGCTCACGCTCTCTTACACAGATACGTCCTACAGCAGACACATAGAAGGACTTTTTTTTTAAAACCCAGCCTCTGCGATCACTCTCACCACTGCACTACTCAGAGCCCCCCTCCTCCTCCTACTCATTTTTTTTCTCTCTCTCTCTCTCTCTCCACCCTCTCCCTTTTCTCTCTCTCTCGTTCGCTCTCTCTTTCACTCTTTCCAACATCGAAAAAGCAAACTGCAGACGTGATGTGAATACCCCCCCCAACCACCAACCAGCCCCCCCCCCCCCACGCCCCCCCGCTACCACCGGCACAACGTCACGCTACAGATAGCACACAAAGAGCACCCGGCAACCAATCAGGGATCAGTATCTGTTCTGCTGCTAGGGTGAAACACAGAGAGCAAGAGACACAGAGAGAGAGAGAGAGAAGAGGGGGAGGGGAAAAGGGACGACTGTGTGCGCGTCTATGAAAAAGCAGGGGAGATGGGAAGAGAGAGGGAGAGAGGGAGAGAGGGAGAAGGCGCGAGGGGGGAAGGGTCCCTCTCTATAGTTGTCAATTATCTCCTGGAGCTCGGCTTCCCTGAACAAAGCCTCTGGTATGCACTATCACCAAGGACCATCTGTGACAGGGCTGCCTGCAACAACCGGACCGGACTGCACACTCTCACTGCACACTGCCTGCAACAACCGGACTGGACTGCACACTCTCACTGCACACTGCCTGCAACAACCGGACCGGACTGCACACTCTCACTGCACACTGCCTGCAACAACCGGACCGGACTGCACACTCTCACTGCACACTGCCTGCAACAACCGGACCGGACTGCACACTCTCACTGCACACTGCCTGCAACAACCGGACCGGACTGCACACTCTCACTGCACACTGCCTGCAACAACCGGACCGGACTGAACACTCTCACTGCACACTGCCTGCAACAACCGGACCGGACTGCACACTCTCACTGCACACTGCCTGCAACAACCGGACCGGACTAAACACTCTCACTGCACACTACCTGCAACAACCGGACCGGACTGCACACTCTCACTGCACACTGCCTGCAACAACCGGACCGGACTGCACACTCTCACTGCACACTGCCTGCAACAACCGGACCGGACTGCACACTCTCACTGCACACTGCCTGCAACAACCGGACCGGACTGCACACTCTCACTGCACACTGCCTGCAACAACCGGACCAGACTGCACACTCTCACTGCACACTGCCTGCAACAACCGGACCGGACTGCACACTCTCACTGCACACTGCCTGCAACAACCGGACCGGACTACACACTCTCACTGTACACTGCCTGCAACAACCGGACCGGACTAAACACTCTCACTGCACACTACCTGCAACAACCGGACCAGACTGCACACTCTCACTGCACACTGCCTGCAACAACCGGACCAGACTGCACACTCTCACTGCACACTACCTGCAACAACCGGACCGGACTAAACACTCTCACTGTACACTGCCTGCAACAACCGGACCGGACTAAACACTCTCACTGCACACTACCTGCAACAACCGGACCGGACTGCACACTCTCACTGCACACTGCCTGCAACAACCGGACCGGACTGCACACTCTCACTGCACACTGCCTGCAACAACCGGACTGGACTGCACACTCAGACTCCTGCGCCAAATGAAGTGGACTGCACAGTCACGCTGCTTCCGACACACACATGCACGTGCACACATGCTGCCTCTGACATACACACACACACACACACACCCTCTGACACCCAAGCATACACACTGCCATTAACACACATGCACATAAACATTTATGCACCCTCTGAAACACACACACACACACACACGCACACACATATACACACACAGACACAGTCAAACACACACATGCACATTTGCTCAGCTACTAACAAACAAGTGCAGAGAAAAACCACAAAGAGGCACGCAGACCCCAGTTACTTCACCCTGTCCTACTCAACCACAGGAACTGCAAAAAACCTGGACAGCCAAAACCAGCTAAACACAACACTCTGTCCAGTAACAGCCCAGTACAGTACTGTCAACAAAACATCACACAAACTCTCTTCATTACAGAATAGAATAGAATAGAAAAGAAAATGTTATTGTCCAGAATTTGAAATGTTCTTTGTGGAAAATTTAAAAACTCCCATTGCTTTCACAGCTTTTTTAATACATGCACAGCATACAACTTAGAAACATGTGTTACTGCCGACCCATCACACAAAAATGCAGAACTCAATGATATTAAAATCAAATAGAGATCAGGTGTGCCGATCAAAGAAGCTTAAAGAGGGGTGTCCGCTCCCTCCCGAAAAAGGACACCAGTAATTCCCACAACCTCCTCCCGCAAACAGGATGAGTGAGAAACTACAGAGAGAATGGCCACCGCAGTTGCTATCCACAAATATGTGGCAGAATTTAAAGGTCTATGACAAGCTTCCTTTCAAAATGGAGACAGTCATATCAGTAAAAACCAAAATTCAAGGTTGGCAACCCTGAAGGCCGGCCTGTCTAAATAAACTACCACAATGTTTTCAGCTGGTTTTTTTCAGACATATATTTTACCAATAAAGATGTCAAATGTGGTCTTTGTCTGCCCAAACCAGTTTTATTTATTTATTTATTGGGCGGTGCTGCCGCTTTTCCGGTTGTTTGTTATCATACGGCTCTTTTCTTTCATTCGCTCTGCCTCTGCCATGCATGATGTTGATGTAACGTCATGCCACTAACTCAAACTTTGCACCAAACAGTGAGGCACAGGCAGCCCACCGTCGCTGATGCTTGGTACCGAAATATGTCCTGCAGGTACCCCCTACCCCCCCCCCCCCCCCCCGCGCGGCTAGTATCGTCTCCACGGCTGCTACCTGCACACCGAACCGGCATTCCGTACATACCTGCGTATGTGACCTGCATTTTCCTCCTGAAAACAAGTCTGCCATCGGTGGCAAAATCTAAATCTTTCTTTTTCAGACATTTTCAAATTCTATTCTGCACAACATGTGCAAAACATATTCATCCCTACATCCAGCAACCTGAGTGCTCACTGAAAAACCTTAAGCAGGTAAAGGTGACTTGGCATCTGGAAATTCAGGGCGTTTGAAATCATCTCATGAAATCAGTTTGGGATCAGTGGGCAATCTCTCTTTGATGACTTTTTCAGAAATTTTGTAACTCCTTTCTGCGCAATGTTCACAAACTTGTCCAAAAATAAATGAAATATGTCCTGCAGGTACCGAAATTATGATATTTACGTCCATACATACATACTCAAACAGACTGTGGGTAGCTCTGGAGCATTCACTGTAAACTCTTAGATTGTGTTTATGTGACGTACAGAATACCCCAGTGCTGGAGCATTAATATAAAGCATCAGAGCTGCTTTGGGTGAGGCACAGTCTGGGCTGACTGATCTACCCAGCTACAGCCCAGCAGCTGGAGAGAACACAACCACACCTGCATGCACTGCCAATCACTGGCAGAGAAAAAAACACACTCTACACCACCTGAAAAACACACACCCATACAGTACTGTGTACACACACATATACACACACACCCATACACTACTGTGTACACACACACATACACACACACCCATACACTACTGTGTGCACACACACATACACACACACCCATACACTACTGTGTGCACACACACATACACACACACACCCATACACTACTGTGTGCACACACATACGAACATATACCCACACATCCATACAGTACTGTGTACATACACACATACACACACACACCCATACACTACTGTGTACACGCACACATACACACACCCATACACTACTGTGTAAACGCACACATACACACACACCCATACACTACTGTGTGCACACACACATACACGCACACCCATACACTACTGTGTGCACACACACATACACACACACCCATACACTACTGTGTGCACACACATATGAACATATACCCACACATCCATACAGTACTGTGTACATACACACATACACACACACACACCCATACACTACTGTGTACACGCACACATACACACACCCATACACTACTGTGTGCACACACATATGAACATATACCCACACATCCATACAGTACTGTGTACATACACACATACACACACACACCCATACACTACTGTGTAAACGCACACATACACACACCCATACACTACTGTGTGCACACACACATACACACACACACCCATACACTACTGTGTAAACGCACACATACACACACACCCATACACTACTGTGTACACACACAAATAGGAATATACACCCACGCACCCATACATAACTGTGTACAGACAGGCACATACATAAACTCACATACTGTGAAATACTCACATGAACACAAAAGCACAGAGTGACAGAAAGACACTTTTTAACAGTTTGTTTTACGCTTGCTTTCCCTGCTTTGATGTGCTTACTACTGCTCTGCTGTTGCTAGGGACGCAGCTTGAGTGACACAGAACACTAACAGATAGAAAGCCGGGTGGCCAGTTCCACAAGGAAAAAATTTAGACCCCACAAACTGTCAACACCCCCAAAGCGCAATTAGTGAAAATCAGCACAAAAATTCACTGAACTCGTTAAGAAACACTTTCAATGTTTTATTATGGCACAGCTGTGAAAAAGGCAGATAAGAAAAACAGGAAGGAGGACTGACGAGTTTAAAAAGAAGGGAGACTCAAACCACAGTGAGGGAGGGAGGACAGAAAAAGATAGAGGATGAAGCAATGAAGAGAGGAGAGGAGGAGGGAAGAGAAGGAGGAAACAGGAGGGAAAAAGTAGGGGGGGGGGGGGGGGGGGAGGAGAGGTGGAGGGGAAGCAGCTGTAGATGACAGCAGTGTCTGTGTGCGCCTGCGGAGCAGAGCAGCGTGGGAAACCGCGCCTCAATAACGCCGCTCAGCGAGGGAGTGCCGAGTCTGCGGTGACCAGAGAACGGGGCTGCGTCCAAAATTGCATACTACACCCTGTACAGCAGGCAAAAATCAGTATGTGTAGTATGTAGTGTGTCCGAAATCTCAAACCAGCAAACCAGCTCAAAAATGATGCTGTTACTGCTTCCAGTAAACTTCTGCAGTGTGCGAGGACTGCACACTGCGCTATCCCACAAGGCCATTGGGTGGATAGATACCAAAGAAGAAGATGGCACAAGAGTTCTGTGAAGTTTGATGACAGATGTACATGTTCCAGCGATCAGACTGAAGAAAATAGCAACCGGTTTATCTATGGTGGTATATCTGAAAACTCACATACTGCTCTGAGTAGTAGGTACTACGTTGATGTAAGAGCAGTACCCTTTTGTTTGAATTTAGTAGGCGCTGATTAGTATGCGATTTTGGATGCAGCCCAGGGCACTCACCACTGTCTGGAGGCATCATGTCCCATAATCCACTGGGCATAGCCCCCTCCAGTGCAGGACGCAACGGTGTGGTAAGAAAAGACACTCAGAGAAACCGGGGCTTGGGGGCTCGGAAATCAGATGTTGCAGGTTTGAGTCCCAGTCGAGGACTTTGAACAAAGGAGCTTATCCTGAATACTCTTCAGTAAATAGTCCAGATGAATATCTATGTCAGACAGGGCCAATACCTCAATGTTTGGTTCCCAGAATATTCCCAAGTCCTTGGGAATATTCTGGGAATTTTAACTTTAATTTACTTGGAAAGCTATTTTGTGTGACTTTGACAGAAGTAAACTGTTTTGGTTGGGGCGGTGTTCGTTGTCAAACTAAAACAGGTCAACTAACCAGGTTTTTCCCAAAGGTCTGATGGGAACATAATTTGGGTTGGAGGGGACCCACTGCCTGCCCTGAGTGACACAGCCCTGACTGTGGGTTCTTCTTATAGGGAGTCACCCCCGCACGCACCCTAAGGCACACACGCACACACGTAGGCACACACTGGTGCAAACACACCCATGCAGACACACACACACACTCTGACAAACACAACCAACCACTCTCCCACTCACAGATACACACACACACTGACTCACACACACACACACACACACACAGATATGTTAAATCAAGTGAGATATAGTGTGTATTTACTTTAACAGAGTGAGCAGGACCCCTAAAGAATGACAGCTTGAACACACACACACACACAAAACCAGGCACTGACTCTGTCTCCCATGCAGGCAAATAGAAGGTAAACCCCAGATCCCCAGTACTAGCCTAAATTTAACTGTAACCTGTAGCCCCCCCTCTCCGAACCCCCCCTCCCCTACTCTAACAGAGAACAGAAAGGGGGTGGAGCCGTCATTACAGCAGCTTTGATAGCGAGTTGTAAAAAATCTGCACTTCTGAGCTGAAAGCAGGGCCTAGGCACGGGTGGTAATTACAACACAATTAGGAGCTATAATTAACAAACTCCTCCCCCCCCCCCCCCCCCCTCTGACAATACAACCCCCCACACTCAACCCGACCCCCCCCCCCCCAAAACTGCCTCACTGCGGCTAATCCCGACACCCTCCAGAGCCTTTCTCACACTCCCGATGCTCCCCCTCCCCTCCCCCCCACACGGAAAGCACACACCAGCACATTTTGACCTTTGACCAGCGTGACTCGTCACAGTGCATAAGCAGCTGTGTCTCTGCCATCCCATTCCACCGCCGCACTCCTTCTTTTGTCTTCCTACCCCGCGAAAAAAAAAAAAAAAACTGCGCTCCCTGTCTGTGCGCAAACAGAATGGAGGAGAACACAAGATGAGGAGTGGAGGGGTGGTGAAAAAAAAAGGAAACAAGATGATATGGAAATTATTTTGTCTTAATTAAGACACAGATGTGGATTACAATTGTCCCCGTACTTTTTTGTTTTGAAGAAGAACAAATAAGACAAAAAAAAGAGAGAAGAGTGAAAGCACTGACTGATTCTGAAAGGGATTTTTGAATAAAGACAGCGTGTAAGATACAGTGTGTGAGAAGGGCTCATTTTCTTCTGTGCTTCACAAAAAAAGCACTGAACACAAACTTGCTGAGGAGCTTCACCACTTCACTCCAGTGGGCAGAAAGGTCTGATATGAAGGGTCTGGTACGGCAGAGACTTTGGTGTCTTTGTATTCCTGCACTGGGAACATTTTTAAAAGATGTCTGGACCGTGCACTGCTAGCATTGAAAGCTACCTAGTTACTGAAGGAACGATATTCAACAACTTATTTTGGGGTGGTGGTGGTGGTGGAGGGGGGGAGGGGGTCAGAAGTTTTGAACAAAACTTTTTTGGGAGTGGCTATACCTCCTTTCCCCCCAAATCCCCACCCCATGCCACCCCCCTCCCCCCACAAATTACGTCTATAGTAGGTGCTCAGAGCATGTCCATCATTCATAAGAAATCACTAATAAGAAAGATAATTATAATTATCATAAGAATGTAATATAATACAATCAATAATAACAAGAAACACACTGAGCTGCCTCATGTTTAGAGTCGAGTCGTTTACACGTGCACCAAGACTGACCTGCACAAACCACTGTGCTTCTACCTGCATCGCAAACACACAGATATACAGAAAATGGCCATGAACGATGTCCAAAGCAATCCAAGGACAACATATAAGTTAAATTTGGACTTCATGTGAATCAAGGTGTGGCGCATACTGACAGGAGTGCAGGTGCGCTCTGGTTATACCCAGGACGAGAAGCTCCGTCTTTAGCAACTGACGAAACTTCGAAGGTGGATGCTGAAGGATCAGGAGTCCCCGAGAACCAGATGTTAAACCTGAGCCCCTCGGACGTGCAGCCAAATTCTGGGTAGGGCTTGTGGAGCCGAAAAGCTTGTGGAGATTCCACACTTTTAAAGCATACAATGCCGGAGTGTTCACTTTGACAAGACTGTTGATTCTTTGTTCGATTGTTCACTGCTATGTCAAGTACCACACTGCAACACGACTCTATCGACGGTGTAATAGAGGTGAGGGCCAGGCTGTTTCCTGGAGACACAAATAAAAAGGCACCTCAGAAGAGATTTTTCACACACCAAATGTACGTCGGCTCAGATAGCCCCGTTTACTGAGTGTCTTCACTGAGGGTGAGCGTCCCTCCTCCAGACCACGGTCTAGACCAGACAGGCCTGTAGCCTCTCCACCCCTCTGCTCTCAGTCTCCTTCTATCTCCCCAGAGAAAATGCAGTTAATGTATCTTTGTTATATGGAAATGGGGGCTCAGCTGGTGCTTTGGGGGGTGGAGGGGGTGGGTGGGGGTGGGGTTGGTTGCTGGGAAGCAATTAGAGGCAAGGGGTCAAACTGGGTGGGGGCGGAGTCTGTGGCTACACAGAGCAAGGCTAACCAGACAGCCTAATGTACCTCCACCCATCCCATTAACATGTGAACCTCAGCTTCTACAGTTCAGTCTTGTGATGGCAATGGTTAAGAAAAAGACATTTTAAATTGAATAACCGGTGCATTGTTGATCTTAAAAATGAGCTCTGAGTGATGTCAGGTTTGGGGAAAAATTGTGTAACTGCTGCATTTGACACTTTCTATAAAAAAAAAACCAACCCCAGTTAGGTTTGTTAGTGTCATCACTCTCTAGGGGCAATTCGCAGTTGGCTGGCTGTTTGCAGATGGCACGAGTGTATGATGACTTCGTCATCGTCTAATGACACAAGCAGTATGTAATCGGTGGTGTCAGCACTGTGGACAGGAGTGAGGGCCAGTCATCATGTGACTCATGTGTCATGGCTGCCTCCTCCTGAGTCAGCAGGATGAGGGTTGGGTGTGCTCCGGCGGGGGAAAGGGGAACATTTTTTTAAACATTGACAAAATTCACTCCACGTCCCAATCAGCTGCCTTCAGCCACAGTGCGAACTGACGGAATGGGCCATCATGTAGCAACAGCACGGAAAACACCAACTGATATTATGGGTTTAGCGCTAAAGTAAAGTGAGCTATTATTCTCTAAAAATACTCGGGAGTTCTCAATCAAGCATTCATAAATGGTTTTAATTTATGATGGTCTCAATTGTGACACGAAACATGTCATAGCCATAAAAGTGTTTTCAAAAAGTGTCTGTTTTTCCTGTATATCTATCTGCAAGGTCCATTCTGAACATGGCGTCCTGGCACTGGGTTTGCCAAACCCTGCAGAATGTACCCTGTAGACTCCGGGCTGGGCTGCACGCTAGCTAAGGCAGAAGCTCTGGACCTCCAGAGCTCTGGGGTTGGAGCCCAGACAGCGGAGGGGTGAGACCCCAGTGGGGAGGAGTCTAAGGTGGGCAGGGAGGGAGAAAATAGCCCTGAGCCAGTGAGGTAGGGCAGACAGCTTCCCTACAGACTGACAATCATCCTGACAATTGTGTGTATATATAGACATGTATTAATATATATATATACACATACACACACATATTCACAACTACAGATACCATGGCTGAGGTTGTGCCACATACATAGATATATATACTAAATGTATATAAATCTGTACATATTTGCAAAGCTTGTAAACAAACGACCAACAAACCAACAAAAAAGTAATCAACTACTGACGAATGACCTTTTGTTCAAGAGATCGTGCAAAACAAAACTGATAAATTGGTTTAAAAACAAATTATCTGATGGGGGGGTAAGGTCTGCGATCTCCCCTCTTTAAAGGTCATGTAGCCGCAGAAGCTGTGTTATTCGCACATGTGAAAGTCAGCAGCGTGGCACCGCCCGTTTGCCAGACACACCAGGGAAGTCCCCCCACCTCCATCACAATCGTGGCCCAGAAACCAGAGTCAGACGATGGCCCGCCCCCCCACTTTTTAACATTAGCTCGGGTGGGGGGGGGTGCTCTGGTCCAAAGACACTTAACACATGTTAAATGGACCTGAACAGGGTGTAGCTGATATGGGGACATAAGCATTCTGCCCCCCACCGCCCCCCACCCTACCCCACCCTACTCCACCCTAAATGCAGCCATAGAGACTGGAAGCCTTCCTCTAAGTGCCCTCCACATGGGTTTACAGATGCTGGTTTGAGGTCATTGCTGAGTCTTGCATTACTGCTAATGTGCCTCCACTGTGCGATATTGCCAACACCCACGCACGTGTAATATCAATGACCTTTACCAAAAGAAAAAAAAACACTGAGCTGACATTTCAGAGACTGACAAAAGGGATGAAACACATCTTCAAAGCTCAGAAACAAAACTAGCTCAAGCTGTCACATGCAAAAACTATTTTTACAATAACTGAACGATTTCAATTGGGAGAGTTGCCACAGAGCGAAACGTTCTCCTATTACCAATAATGAGGCAGACAGACACTAACGCTGACAGGGGGTATACAATCAGAGATGGACTTGAGGCATTATGTCACATGTAAGCACTTAGCTGATGTCCTTGTGTAGAATGACTTACGCACACTGCACACATTCTTACACACATCCCATTCATATCATCTGCGTGTTTTACTTTGGGGATTCAGGCTATGCACCCTTGCTCAAGAGTTCACCAGCGTTGGCTTTGGATTGGAGTTGAACCCGCAGCCTCCATTGAGTCCAGTTCTAACCATTAACTCCACAAAGCTTCATAAATACACAGAGCACAAAGGTGAGTCTGGAGACAAGGTAACTTTAGTGGTATCGATACTTTACAGGGCCATCTATCTATACTGAATCTCCAGAACCTCTGGACCCCTGACCCACTTAAAGACCCAGTCAAACTGAACTAACGTTCTGAACAAATAGTGGCTATGTCAGAGTTCGCAGAATCAGCTGGAAGATCAACACCCCCTCATTTACTTGGCAATTTACAAGCGGGACAGAATCTTTGTCACATCTGTAATGATTTGGAGGCATACGTCACATGGGAACATGGAAGCTCGTCTTAGGAGGAAGTGAGAAAATTGACCTTTGTGGCTAAAATACTTTTGCTGACTTGTCAATTTTTTTAATCTCTGTGCGGCACGTTTTTTTTTTTTTTCTCAAATGGCAGGAAGTGATTTATCACTGAACGATGTCAGAAAGAGTCAAGCAGGCCTTAAGGAGTAACTACACTCCCTGTGACCCAACCCTAACTGAAATAAATTCATCTACATCAAATGTGGAATTCAAATGGCACTAAAATACCACGTTTATGTACTGTTTAACTACTGAATATAATTGGGGCGGTATGTAATTTAGAGGGATTTGAATGCCTGTGAAAAGTATATGTTATAATGTAGGCTACAGCAGCTTCTCTTCCAGCACAATTCAGCAACCATCTAATTCACCAAACCCCGCCTCTAAGAGGTTGTGATTTGTTGTATAGAATGATTGACAGGGGAATCAACAGAGCTCCCCAGCATGGATAGGCTAATCACTAAATACAGTGTGTCTACAGACAGGCATTATATCTACAAGGATATAATAAGAATGGCGCACAAGGCTAAGGGGATGGTTACAAACTCTGTGTCCTTGTCAGGAAACAGAGCAAGGCCGTACGTTAGGAGAAGAGTTTTCTTTACATGGTTTTCATGTTGCTCTGAATAAAGGCATCCACTAATTTGATGCATTTAATGTAATAACGTAATGTAATGAGTCCTGGAGTACAGTCTGAGGAAGGAGACTGGGAGCCAGTGTAAGTGGTGTTGTACTGGAATAATGGTCCAGTGTGCAATGAATTACTGACCATTCAGAGTCCCAGATTAGTATCCTTTCAGGAGATGTCTTGAGTGTACAGGCTCCTAGCATGTCTATCAGTAGTATCATACACAGGTCCCCAATGGGATCATTTACCGTGTGTGTCCCAGAGTAACATCCAGGGGAATCTGTTAGCGTATGGTGAATATTGACAAAACTACAACTATGCTTCAGAAAAGGTCTTTATTTTTTGGAGCATGCCAAAAACATTTCCAGTCAAAATAAGCGAAAATTTCCCTTTTTCCACCCAGTGTGAATCAGTGGAAATCTTTCCTATGATTCTTCTGTGCGGCATCACACATTCACACCTTGCAGGAGCATTGCAGCAATTCACACAGTCATGTGTATGTAACGTGTTTCTCAGGGGGGTTTCGGGAATGAGTAAATGTTTTGGAGAAACTCTCAGTTCAGCCAAATATACAGCAGCAAACGATAAAAAAAAAACTGCTGAACTTCCCTAAAACTCGATTCCCGTCTGTTCTGGATGAGGCATCATTTGAGGTAACAAAAAAGTACCTGTTGGTAAAGGAGAACCTGAATCATGAGCGTTGCGCAAAACTGAGCAGAACTAAAGGTACAGTTTGGTAACAAGGGTCTGAAGCTCGCACAGGATTACAGTCCAGAAAACGGGCAGAGATTTATTCAGCATAAACCACCTACAAGCTTATTGTAGTCCTCGGATGTCTGAGGGTGTGTTTGATCTGCCCAGAGAAGTTAAGCCTATGTTTGCATTTATCACAAAAGTAGCACCGGAGAATCTCCCTGATCTGAGCAGGTGCTTTAGATTAGAGTTCTGTCTAATGCATGACTGCGATTGGTCAGAAGTTGTAACTGACCAATCTGAGGGGTGCTATGCCACAATGGAGACAGCAGTTGAGCCAGACGAATGAGGGTAGATCCTAACAATCACACTGGGTTAGCAGCATTATCTGCAACCTTAAGTTTCATCATTGCTTTCCCTTGCAGAAACAAGACGCTCGATTGTGCAAGGAGATAGCATGTCTGAAATGCTAATCAGACTGTAAGACCCCCATTTGTTCCCGGATTCGCCTAGGAAATGGGACATTATAAACCCAGGGGAAAATGTTTAAAATAACGTGAGCACACAGGAAAATAACAGTGCTTCCAGCCATACCGCGCTGACCGACGAGAAATCAAAATGTCAGAAAATGTTTTTCCTTTTACATTATTTGACAGAACATTACATTATTTATTAGGGAAAGCTATTTGCCTGAGGTGCAAACCTCTCACTCTCTGTATAGCACAGTATCCTTCTATGCAGTCGGACATATACTGAAGCAAATGAGATTAACTAAACATTTTGCTCCAGGGCAGAATGGTGGAGGTCTACCAGAGTGATACCTACCTACCTGCAGCCTTTGTGAGCCCCAACTCCAAATCAAAACCATAACATAACACTGTAACCTGAATTACCTTGGTGGTTCAGCCATTTAATGAGTGATTAAAAAAGGATCTGTCATTATTCAGTGATAAGCTGTCCATAAAACAGAACACAAATACAGAGGGATGAGAGCAGGTCAACTGCACCACAGGCAGCCACTAAGCTAATGTATAATTGTGCTAACAAAAGTGGCACACTTCAATAAGCAATAACACACGGCAACAAACCCCTCTCAATGCTAAACATTGTTAAGTACAAACATAACGAAAAAATAAGGCAAATTCCTTGTCCCAAGATGAACTGCTCACGGGACCGATTTGCCTTTAACTGTGAGTTTGAATTCACTTGTACATTAACATTCACACACTGGGAAATGCTACACGCTGTCTGTGTTGGGTGGAATCAGGTAATTATTTCCTACAACTGCTTTTCTCCGGCAGACCCCTGACTCCGTTCTGTACGTCTGAGATCGGCTGTCCGGCCCCTCCCCCGCTTCCTGTTCCAAAAATACATAGGGAGGGAGACAGAAGGAGGGAGGAAGGGAGGGAGGGAGGGAGGGAGGGTGTCTCTTTCCCGTGGCCCAGATCTCAACCCCTCCCTTCTTACCCTCCTTCCTCCATGCTATTTATTTACATTCCTGCTGTCCTTCTGCCCCCAGGCCACGCCCCACCCCTGTCTGTCACCCGGTTACTACGATTACTGCTGCCGGGGTCAGAGGGGAGAGGGCAGAGAGAGAGAGAGAGAGAGAGAGGGAGAGAGAGTGAGAGAGTGAGAGAGAGTGGAGAAAACAAGGACAGAAGTAAGAGAGACAGAAAGAAGGTAGAGGGGAGAGGGAGAGAAGAATATAGAAAAAGAATATGATTAGAGAATTGTACAGACATGAGATATACAGGGAGAGAGGGAGAGAGAGCTGGAGAAGGAGAGAAAGAAAGACAGCAACAGAAATATATTGTTGGCCCCTGGTGTAACAGGAAGTGTGCTGGAATGGGAGTTCCTGCCGGGGACAGGGGTTTTGAGTGACCTCTCACCTGATAACCCATGTCATACCACACCTCCACCACCACCAATGGATTTTACATGCACTGCACCCTGAAACAGGTCACTGCACACATACACACACACACACACACACACACACACACACACATCACGCACAATGTACAGATACAGTGGCTCACACACATATATGAAAACAAACATAGACACATTCACAAACTCAAATAGACACTCACACATACACATATGAACACACACATAGACACATTCACACACACACACACAAATAGACACATTCACACACACAAATAGACACTCACACACACACATAAACACATTCACACACACACACAAATAGACACTCACACACACACACACACATTCACACACACACACACACACACACACACACAAATAGACACACACACACACACAAAAACACATTCATACACACACACAAATAGACACTCACACACACACACACATAGACACATTCACACACACACAAATAGACACTCACACACACACACACATAGACACATTCACACACACACACTACACACAAAGTGCACACAGACGTGCATAAGCACGCACACAGGTAGACAAACCCACACTCATAAAACGTTCACTAAACCATAAGCGTACGCACAGGCAGAGGCACTGACAGAGAGGCAGCATTCCCCGCCCTTTCATGGCAGGCCCCAGACACAGGCCTGGGGATACCAGCTGAGCAATTATTATTTAACCTGCTTTATGACCCTGTGGCAAGGACAGCCTCTCTACCGCTGTCTGCACAGTGCATGCAAGCACAAACACGCACGGACGCACGGATGCACACACACAAACACACACACACGAACACACTAACATGCACACACGTATGCATGCACAAGCACGCACATAAGCACGGATGCACACACACAAACACACATACACAAACACACTAACATACACACACGTATGCATGCACATACATGCACGCTCACACACAAATATGCACACACAAAGGCACATGTGCGCACACACACATGCATGTACGCACACACAGGCATACACATATGAGCACATGTATACATACATACTCACATGCATACACACATATATACTTAGGTGCAGAAACACACAATCACGCAAAAGTACACAAAGTAACACATGCACACACCCACACATACCACACACAAGTACACAATACTCAACAAATATCAACAGCTCATTCACAAACTATATTCACCTAAACTGAAGGACCATAGTTTAAACGTTACTAACTCACATCAGTCTATGAATAGATACCTACAGAGCAAAAGCTCTGTCCCTTACACAGTCCACACGGCGTCTTTCAGCAGTAACACAAAGTGCGCCAAGCTAACACAAAACATTTCCCAAAACACAGATGGAAATTCTGGTGTTGGTTTCCATTCATTACTATGAAATGCTGTGACCCTGAGAGCAATCCAAAGTGCCAGGACATTCTCCACTGCCTCAAATAAGCCCTGTCAAACTCACACAAGAAATATATTTTCAAAAATTAATCACAACGCTGTGGAGTATTACCTAGGGCAGATATAGCACTCATATTTCTGCACTGCAGTGCCAATGAAAACCACCACTGTGATGTAGATGGGTGAGAGTGTGGGTGGCCGTAAGTTCCGGCAGTGGCTTTACAGTGCATTTTTACTAAAACTGCAGAAAGAGTAGTTCCAACCCCAAGACAAGGAAGGTGTACTTGTCAAATCCCGCAAGACAGGTTATATCTGGTCCCCGTAATCACCCCAGATATCTAATTGGCTACACCTCCCCACATTCCCCGCCCACGATTCCCATAAACATCTGATTGGTCACAACCCCACGCATTCCCCGCCCATAATGTATTCCCTTATCATCGCTGAAGAAGAGAAATGAGCTCTCAGTACACCTACCTGCTTAAATCAAGAAGATTAATAAAGGTAAAAGAGAAATGTGCATTTGTTCACAAAACCTTCTGGGGTTTTTTGTACATCTATCAACTTTGTTTTGCTTTGTAGCCAATTGTTTTTTCCTCATAAAATTCAGGTTATGCAACTTCCCAAGGGTGTGACAGCAAGGTCACACCTAGACCGCAAAACCTGCTCCTACATCACAGAACTGCACATACTGCTCCATGACTTTGACTTTATGTTAATATGCTAATTTCTCCAGATGTCCATGCACAAATCATTGGGACTAAATGCAAAAAAATGTAAGGAAACCACAGCAGAGCACTAAGCATGGTATAGTGATGAGGGGTTTAGGCCTACAACACAGAGGTTGCAGGTTCAATTCCCACACAGGGCACTACTGCTGTACCCTGCAGCAAGGAGCCTGAGTTACTTCAATAAATATCAAGCAGCACTAATGAAAGTGTGCAGTATTTGTGAATGGCACTGAACCCAGCTTTTAAGAGGGGGGGAAAAAAAAAATATGAACAAAAAAACAACCCACTCCATTTCCAGAAATGGTTTGCCCTTTTCCTCATACCATGCAATTTCAGTTAACTTTGAATTGCGGGTTTTTCAGGATCCTTACTGGATACATTTTACGAGCCGCTCCTTCCACCAAACAACCCAGCCCTGGAGACATCATTGTATGTTTTTCTAGCATCGCTCTACCCAAATATGGGACAAAGCACAGCGCATGCTAACTGTTAGCAATCCCAGTCTAGGAGGGTTTTCAAGGGAACACACAATTATGGGACAACAGGGCATCCCAAATGGGACACACAGTTTTCCAGTGAATTATGGGAAATCCTGGCTAACCCCGGAACTTCGCCATATGTTCGGTCTCAGCTCTAGGCACACAATCTCTCATCAGGCCTCTGGAAAAAAAACACATGCATTTTTTTTTGTATAGGCTGGCTGAGACCTTTTTGGTACCCTTGTTGGTGTTCTGGCTCCAAGTGTAGATTTGGTTGGCCCAGAAAACTTTGCATGCATTTTTATTACAGAAGGACCCGCGATACAATTTTGCGGGGGCCTAATGGCCGTTTCATATTGGGAGTCCCGTCTATGCAAGATTAAGATTTGTCACAGTTAGTCACCAGGTCACTGGAGGTTTTTTTAGCAAAGATCCCGCCCCCCCCACCCCACCAAAAAAAAAAAAAAACAGAAGCTGGGCGGAATTATGCCACAACAGAGGCGGTAGGTTCCAGTGATGACTGTGAACCTGAGATGTGAGGCTGACATTCCGTGGTCCGAAATCTGCAGCGTGAGCTGTATCAAAAACCAACATCGTTTCACGCCACATAAAAAAGTTCTCCTTCACCTCAGTTTTTGCTGAGTATGAAGTTAGGGGCATAGTTTTTTGGGCTGGTCTTGATTTGGTTTCTGGCTCTTTTTGAAGGCAACGCTTCTCCTTCCACCTGGTGTTGTGATTTCAGTGACTGACTGGAATGAGCGCTCTGAGCTTCTCTGGGTAAAGGCCTGTGTTGCCAACTTGGTGACTTTTAGACCCTCTTTGTGACTTCATTTCTAAAAAGCAACTAGTGACATATCTAGATACTTTTTCAGACCATCAGGGGAAATATAATCACTTATATTTCCAGTGGGTTTTGGTCGCTAATTTGTGCAGCTGATGCTGACCAACACAAATTTGAACCGCGTGCCAGTTCAACACAGAGCATTTCACAGCCCCTCCCTTTCCTGATGACATCATGGGAGAGAGTCATTGTGACATCGCTTAGATGCAAATTAGAATATAACATCATCTAGTGACAGAACTTCTAACAGAATTTTGAGCAACCAATAGGTAGTTACTTTAGAAAAAAATAGTTGGCAACAGGGGCCAAGTCTCGGGCATGCTGGAACATGACAGAATGTCACGGGTGAATTCTCCTTTGGAGCAGCTATTCCTCTCAGGGGAAGGATCTCAGAGAGTGCATCCAGGCTGAGGATGTAAATACCGAGTTTTACAGACAGGGACAGGAGTCTGAAGCTGGAAGCTGAATAAATATTCTCAAAACACTGTCTGTGGTTCCTCTACGGCACGCTAGCGTTGTCATACTCTGGTTACGTTCTGAGTCAATCTGGTATTGTTTCATCAAAAAGACGTCACTGCTTAGTTTTGCACAGAAAAACCAAATTAATTTTGCCGACTGGAATAACGGTATTGCTTTGAGACACGGTAGCCAAGATTTGGAAGTGCTTTAAAATTATTGTAATTGATTTTGAAGTTTTACAACAAAAAAAACAATTTTGTATTCATTAGCTATGTTGGTTGAGAAAAATATCTCTATAGATTAATGTGTTAATGTGATTAAGAGCAGAATATAATGAGAAGCCAAGTATTCAAAATGGGATTGGACATACTCTTCACATTTTTATTTGTACATTGTACAACATGTACATTATCTTTACATACCTTTCATGAACAATACTTTATGGTATCTTGACTTGTGTGTGATAGAGGTAATGATAAATAAAGTATAGGTGCTTATATTTTTAAAAAATGATTACACTAATGGTTAATGTTCAATATTTATCAAATATGATTTGATTTTCTTTCTTCCTCTCATGATTAGACATGAGTTAAGATTCCTGGGCTTTTTGATAACGGTAGCAGCCGTGTCAAATAATGGTTCAGGAGTAACTCTGAAGTTGCAGGTTTGAATCCCAGGTAGGGCAATGCACCGTTTTACCCTTGAGCAAAGTGCTTTACCTCAATTCATTTTGTATATTCAGTGCCGCTGCATATACAACGGTATACAGGTGGTCCTCGGGTTACGACGGTCTCGAGTTACGTCATTTCGTGGTTACAACACACTCCCATAAATTACTAAAAAAAACCTAGTTTCGACTTAAGCGGTTTGGTTCGTAAATATGACCACAGAAATAAAGGTAAGGAATTGTTCTCTCTTTTTTTTTTACTACTGTTTCATTTAATTACTGTATTTTATATGTCCTTCATGTGTTGTGTTTACAATGTGAGTGACTTAATGTGTTAATTTAGGTATAAGCAAGAACACCATTGCTGTTGAGCCCTTGAGCAAGGCCCTTAAAATTTAAATGTAATGTAAAAATCGGCTTACGAACAGAACTCGTTCGTAAGTCGAAGACTCCCTGTACATGAATATTTAGTAACAATAGAGGCTCTGACCAGTCACTGTGGATGAGGGAATCTGCTAAGAGCCGACAAAACACACTTAATGCTAAAGGAAAATCATGTTATCGGCTGTTCAAAAACCGCTCATTACTGTGCCTATAAGCCAATGATTTATGTGAGTGAGTAACCACAGGCCCTGCTGTACGCTAAGGGCCCCAGCCCATATCTGAACACCGAGCACTGAGCTCAGAGGCCCTGCACACTCCTCTGACAGCTACAGGAAGTCCTGGCCCTCTACTGCAAGAGGCCAATTCCTCCCGATAGGCAGACGCAAAGAGAGGGGGGGCCAGGAGAGCAAGATGAGGCGACGGTGGGGTCGGAGGATGGAGGAGCGAGGTTTTCGTGTGGCAACGAAGGAGTAAGTGCAAAAACAATATGAGCAACTCAGTGATTGAGACCAATGATGACATTTACTGCATGAACGTTTTAGTTGGGCCGTCCTCCTGTTTTTGGCAGGTTGCTGGTGAATTCCAATTGAATAAGTGCTGGATAAATTCATTACTTTGGATTATGAGTTCTAATGCAATCTAAGGGGCACTGAGGATGTCAAGAGAGACTGGAATAGCTGTATAATACATATATGTATGTGTGCATGTGTATGCATATATGTATGTGTGTGGTATGTGTGTTTGTATAGTGTGTGTGTGTGTGTTTATCTGTGTGTATAATGTGTGTATGTATATGTAGAGGTAAATCTCACCTCCCAGTCGCTCTTCTTCTTCTTCAGCTGGTCGCACTTGCGAAGCTTGCAGATCTGGTGTCCCACCTTGCGGTTCAGGCAGTTGCTGCAGCTGCCGCAGTTCTCCTTGCGCATGCAGGGCGTGCACACGCCACACCTCTTCCGCTTCTTCTTCTGCTGCCCAGTGGCGGCGGCGGCGGCGGCGGATGCGGACGCAGCCATGGCAGTGGGCTCCGGGGGGGCCAGGGGAGGTAAGGAGAACAGCCCTCCCTGGTGATGCTCGCTCCGGATGTACTCTGCCAGCGGGGACGCCCTCCCCAGCACCCCACCCCGGAGGAAGATCTTGGGGTCCTCGTCGCCATCCAGCGAGAATTCATAAATGTCCTCGTGTGGGGGAGCGGGCCCTCCCCTGGGTTTGTGCATGACTTAAATTAAGGGGGGGGGGAGAGTAGGGAGTGGGACAAATATGGGAGGAGAGTGAATGAGAGGGGGGAACAGGCAGTGAGGGTGTGTCACTCTGTCTGTATGCACCAAAGTGCGCTCGGATCCGATATTCACGCCCACCGCCGGTGTTGCTGCCAGAAAACGGCGGGGTCTCTACGGCGCTCGCTTCGGTGCGTTGCTGTCGCGGTCTAAAAGTCCTTTCGCGATGGGGGGGGGGGGGGGGGATATTATAGGAAAGGCCAGGCTCTATTCCTGGAGACTAGGCCTACCCATGGTGTCTGCTTCCTGGGGTCCCTGGAGGAGAATCGGGGCGGAGGAGGTCTCCGGTATCACCGCACATCCTAGTAGGCGCTCTGCCTGACTGTGGCCAGAGAAGGCCACACTTAGCGGGGGCTCCAGGGAGGAGGGCAGGGGGTCAGGACAACCATTCTGGCATCTGCACACCATTCAGGTCAGCTGTCTGTGGAGAGCAACCGTCGCTGTGGAAACAGGGGCCCGGGTGCTAAGGTAAATACAGGGATACACAGGGACATTCTCAGTGTAAATCTGGTCTCTGACAGACAACTTTTAAATCTGACAGAGTGCATTTAGCCTGTGTTTGAGTCAATATATTAACACTTGATCTAGCACTGAGAATTTTGCTGTGTAACAAAATAAAGTATTGTGGTTTCAGCAAAGGTGTATTTAAGATATATCATCTGTGATATTACATGAGAATGAGAAACAAACAGGAGGGACAGTTATACCCACGTGCATGAAGAAAGCAAGGTAGATGCAACAATTTTGGCATGGACAGCAATGGAATTAAAAACATATTTTAATAATAATGCCATATTTTTACTTCCACTGCTCTCTAGGAATAGCTAAAAGTCCTATATTTAATATTACACGACAGTGAAATGCCTGCCTTTGAGTGACATCTTGATCACAAGAAAAGCGCTCTAATGCTGCTAATTAATGTGTAATAACAATTGCTATAACAACTGTTGTCTCCTAACCATTTCAAACGCACCACTCACCTTACTAAGGGTACCCCTTAACAGACAGAGTTAGAGGGCTAGCGGAGAATATGCCATATAAATATTGAAGACAATGAATAAAAAAATATAATTTAAAAAAAACTTTCTTTAGTGTGATGTGGTGCATTAACAGAACGTGTCTAAAGTGTATGAGTTGAACGTTAAACTCGAAATGCACGGTTAGTTTCAATGAAGTCTGGTTTTTCACAAGAAAAAAAAAATCCGTGGACAAAAATCACATACTAAGCAGATACAGTACGTGAAAAGTGTGAGAAAGTGTTAGGTTATAATGGCGAGTCCCCGGGAGGAGAAGTCTTTGTTTGCCGCTGTTTGCATGAGAAAGGAGGGCTCGTTCATGCCCGCGACGGCGCCCTTTGTTCAGCGGTTGGAGGCTCCAGTCAACCGTCAATAAACTGAAATATTTTAACGCCGTCAATAAACCTCATCGTATGTGTTCTATGTGCCCACTCACTGACTTTGAGTTAACTTTTGAGTTGCCTTCCCAATACCTAACACCTACCTGGTCAGAACGGAATATGCTCTTATTGTTTCACGATTTAAGTCTAATATTAGCACCACACTTGTCACATTAAACATGTCACATTCAGTATATGGCATCAGATTAAAAAACATATTTTCTTATTCTCAAGCTAAAAGAAAACGTACACATTCGCATTATTAAATAATAAGTTTTTTCCAATAGTATAAATCTACAACTTCTACAACTTGATACATAAAACAATACAAGGTAGAAAACGTCTCCTGTATATATATATAGCAATGTAGAGACTGTCTGTTTTACCGGTATCAAAACAAATACAGATTCAGTTAGCCGAATTACAGAATGTGTCCTACAGCATACTTAACGTTGAAACTAAAAATTTTAAAAAAAGGAACTATTGAAATACAAAGGTGTATTTGCTTAGCAAGACAACCGTATCCTAAGTCACACAGCATTGGCTACAATAAATAAATTAAAAAATAGAAATAGCCTAGCCTATTGTCTGCCAGTGAAATATTAGGCTATAATGTACACCTCAAGTTTCAGTCTGGGTACACATTTTCTGATTAACAGAGTTTATGGTAAAATAACTTCGGTGACGTTACCGTGAGCGAGCAGTCCTGTCAGTGGCATTTACAAGGGAAATTACCGAGCGGTATTACTGCTGTCTCACTACAAGGTCGAGGCCAAGCCAATTAGGCTACACACAGGAAACGCAAAGTCGTTCAGTGAAATTATAAAGTGCATTTACCCACTCTGACAATTCCGTCAGATTCACATCAACTTGGAAACCCCCATACGGTTCTTGTAATTCAAAACACCTTCAATTATTTTATTTAAAGCGCGTTCAACCAATAGAGGAACACCTCCCTCGTTTCTCATTCAGACACATTTATTTTCAACAATGTAATTCACTGCAAACCACGCGCGTTTGTCAAAGAACACAGAACACTATACTGTTAAACTGACACTTGTATCGTGCACATCACAGACAACTTAAATACCACGCTGTGTATACAGGTATGGCCTCGGCTGCATGAAATAGAGGAACAAAGTTTAAGTCGGAAGAGTTTAAGTGTGGCGGAATAGTAACACGCGCTCACTGCGTTCTGCACGTGGCTTATTGGACTTATTTCAGACCGGCGACCGGACTGGCGGCAATGTAACGAGGAGAAAGAATGAATCCGATTCACCATGAGGCCAGTGAGTCGAAAAAGCAGTTAAGCTTTCACTCCGGGGGAAATGACTGTTTATACAGAAGTGACAGTGTTTTTAAATGAAGAGAGAAATTCGACACATCAGCAAGACCCCCCTCTACACCTAAAAAAACACCACCCCGGGGAGCACCTTAATACAACAATGTCGTAAGGATAACCTTGCTGTGCTAACGTTAGGCTACCTACACAAAGAATGTGCTAAATAGCATCGATAAGGATCAATTAAAACATCAAGCATCTGGTGATTGAGCCGACGAAACAGTAGTAAACATTTGCGTAAACATCAGCGGACTTCACTTACTTTAATGCTAACTCCAAATGTGTATTAGGCTAATTGCTTTACTGGTGACAAACAATTCACTTTCACCCGGAGCAATACACATCGTTCTGCATTGACATCAATTCGCGAGTCGGAAGCTGATTGTCACGGAACAGAAAATGAAAGAGTTAAATCCACATGTAGAAACGTGCATACGTACCGAGTTTATCGGGTGGGTCTTTAAATGTCTGGTTTCTCTCCACTTGAAATTTGTGTATAGGATATATAGCCTGGAAACCTATAGGCTATGAATAGGTTATAGCGTAGAAAATGAATGTATTTTTTAAAAACTTCCTCCAATTCCTCTCCGACTCAGCATTTGGCCCACATCGAATAATAAAAATGAGTTGTTCAAGAATAAAAGAAAACTTAACACATTAGGACTGCAGCTAAGTAACACCAGTCTTACGGCAGCCTGTGGTCGGATCTGAGCACTCTAAAAATTGCACAAAGCAGCGAACAAAATAAGACACGGAAACTCCTTACATTTAGCACACTTATTTGTTCTACTTCTCTCGGTAAAAGTCTGAGGTCGTTCTTAGAGTTAAAAGAAGAGGAGGAGGAAGAAAAAAGGGGGAAAACGTTGCTGAAAAGAGGTGAAGTGATCAGTAAATTGTGGAGTGGAGTTCGATCAGCGCGCTGGAACGAGGGGGTTAATTCGCTTTGTGACGTGACGTCATCAGCGTCCGGTTGACAGCTGTCATTTTGAAAACCAATAGTTACTTCAAAAGTGGCATTAAATAACAGACTAGCCAAAACATTGCTGAAACAGTGTGAATTAATTACAGGTAATTATTTTATATATATTTATGGATGAACAGCCTAGGTTTAACCTATTACTTTTTTCCATAATAAAATGTCTATAAATACTTTTAGGCTAGAATATATAGGCTATGAATAGGCTACTTAGCCGATGTGTTTAGTTAATTTAATAGTAGTTTAAGTTTATAATCAGTTTCACACATAGGTGATTGTTTTACAGAGAACAATGATTCAATGCACATTTTGAGGCAGTTATTTGCTTACTTCACCCTGTCTCTACAAAAACAAAAATCAAAAATGCTCTTGACATAATCGTTACAGGGCACGGTACCCCTTTTTGACAGTTCTTTCCGGGGAAAATGTTTTTACCAGTGTTTTCTAAATATATTGCTTAAACAAGACTGTCGTCATACACTGCCTTTATAGCTTTATATGGACAATATCTCTACAGTTTCCACGGTAACTCTTGGCTCCCACTGGGTTTAATTGAAATGAAAAAGCACTTTCTAAGGAAATAGCATTCACATAAAGGAACTTCAGGTAATACCCATGATCAAAAAGTAGAAACGTGGGAAATAAACCGGATGGAGGCAAAAAAAAAAGTTCAGCATGTGTGATATTTAATTGTGAGTAAGCCAGCATCATTTTTTCTGTAAATAATTAAATGATATAATAATGACTTTTTTCAAATGTGACAATTCTCTGCGCAAAAAGATTAAAATCAACTTCGGTTCATCGGGTGGAGCAAGACTGACGGCCAAATTAAATATTTAAAACAGGCCCAATTAGCCTGAAGTAAAGTCTGTGATGCCGTTATCTTTTTTCAGATTTCTTTTCCTTTGATGAATTGCATGCTGCGAGATAAGCACGGAGTCTTACTTGTAGTTCATTTCAACTACGGTGTTTGTGAAAGTATATATTATAGGACATTTTGAACATACATTATATGTTCGAAGTAAAGAGACGGTCCGCCACCCTCAAAGTTTGCCCAGCTGTACAGCCTACAATTTCCCCTTGAGACTGTAAATACAGAGCTATACACCGGCTATTTCCCCTTCTTTTCTGTTTAGTGGTATTTGAAAATGAATGACCGTTATTTTAATTAAAACTGTACTCAACTTCTGATTACAATTTTGACTAAGTAGATGCAATTTACATGTTATTTATCTACTCATTGGGTGTTTTAAAGAGCCCAATTTTGGGTAAACTTGAAAACAAATAAAACTCCTAAGAGTACACTGCCTAAAGGAAGGCTACACGTTTGCACCGATGTTCAATCATAAATGTGCAATGCGAATGCTGTATGAAAACGGGGCTGTACTGCTTAAATCACAAACATGTAGTCTTCTTTCTAGATGTTCAACACAGAGAAACACCTCTTGGACTCGAAAAAACCACTGTAAGACATTCTTGTTTCCATGTCTTTATTTTCACGGCACTGTACACCTTCATTTATACTGACTTACGAACACAAACAACAACAACAACAAAAAAATCACGAATGCAAACTTATAGCCTAAACCTAGAACATTCAGCAACTCGTCACCCAAATATAATGTCGGTAGAGAAGTCAGCAACCTTGTCGTGTGTGACGTGTCGTCCAGAGTTCACTTGATACCCAAAATGCCCAAATTCACCTCTCTGATCACTGTGCAATTTTCTTCTATAAGATTACTATTTTGGGTGCGTTATTGACAGGTAGCCCATGACATTTTTGGTCCCTACGTATGCTGCGTGCATTTCACCTACCGGACAGTATGCAGCATGAACACTGCTGAATTCTGAATTCAGTAGTTGCGTCGGTGCTTATTAGACTTCTCTGCAGAGATGCAGGACATATTTTGTCGTTGGGACTTCCAAGCCCCCCGCCAACAAAGAAAAAAAAAAAAAACATTTATCTCTATTTGTTCAACTAGGAGGGCTTTGCTGACCACTGTCGCCCTGCACATGCTTTTGTATCGGCATTTAGCCAAATGTTTCGTGGAATTGCGCTACACAAATTAAGTCAATTGTATTTGATTAACGTCCAGGGACATATTAAAAGGATATCATAAAACGAGTTGTGTTTTGGTCGCGAGGCACATGTCTAATAAATAAGTGACCCGTGCTGGAGGGTGACGTC